>ALYI01003570.1:0-29425 GCA_001969225.1 Ceriporiopsis andreanae CBS 279.92 | reverse complement strand
TCATTTTTGTCATCTTTTTGTCTAAAGAAAAAATGAAACAAAAATTATACTTCTGTTAGATTTTCAATATATTTTTTCAATGGTAAAAACTGATTATATAGCCAGTGATGGCTCAATAGTGATGACGATGACAATAGATGCCAGAGTGCAGTGATTGGGGTCTGATTGGGGGGCTCAATTAGTGGTAGGCGCATTTTCGAGCATCATTTGTAGTTTGTCAATAGCGGATTCAAATCTCGTTATAATCAGCCAAAAATATTTGTGTACATGGGTGAACTGTACTACTAGATGTCTACCTCATTTTTTTTCCGTGTTTATGTCTAAATTGCAACAGGACGCACCTCAATATTGGGTGGTTCAACCACCAGTGGATGATTGTAGGAGTGTGCATGTAGCAGGATGAGAGTTGAAGTGTGCCTACTAATATTTGTAAGTGTTGCTTCAGGTCTGACAGCAAGCAGTTGGCAGGTGTCATGGTGTGATAACATACATAGCAGAGATGGTGAGTTTAGTACAGGCCAAGCCCATAACCTATCAGAATTCCCAACAGGATTCAGCCAATCAATAAAGTTGTTGGTGCTAGTAGGAGTCGAACTCGCGGCCGACGAGATTCATGCGCAGCGCGCGCACCCGCGCCCAGTATACCGGCATCTACCGAAATCAGCAGTCGGAGCCTGAACCTTAACTTTCCCCTGCGATACACAAACGACGTTTTGCGTATAGCCGTCGTCGTGGTCTGTGATAGTCTCGGAACTTCTTACGCCCTCGTACCTCTACACCATGTCTCTCCACGTACCAGAGGCCCACCAGCAATTCCAGGTAAGGAGGTCGACGCAATAAACGACCATATACTCACACAGCGCAGCACATTCTTCGTCTGCTGAACACCAACGTCGATGGCAAGCGCAAGATCATGTACGCCTTGACGGAAATCAAGGGTGTGGGTCGGCGGTACGCCAACTTGGTCTGCAAGAAGGCCGACGTTGACCTCAACAAGCGGTGCGCTGCGTCCATTACTCAGGTCTTGCGACATGCTGAAGTGATATGCATTCATCAGCGCCGGAGAGCTCAACTCTGACGAGCTCGAGCGCGTCGTCACCATTATTCAAAACCCCACGCAGTTCAAGATCCCCTTGTGGTTCTTGAACAGGCAACGCGACATCGTCGACGGCAAGAACAGCCAGATCCTGTCGAACGCCGTCGACTCCAAGCTCCGTGACGACTTGGAGCGCCTGAAGAAGATCCGTGCCCACCGTGGTCTGCGGCACTACTGGGGTCTGCGTGTGAGGGGTCAGCACACCAAGACAACCGGTGCGTTATACTTTATTTCGCGCTGCCTCATCATATTGACGCCAGGGTACCAGGCCGTCGTGGTAAGACCGTCGGTGTCTCGAAGAAGCGCGGTTAGTTATTGGGCTTCTCCTTGTGGTCGTGTAGCGTTGGCGAAGATTCTCTATCCAAAAGTTGTGCTCTCAATGTCGTCAGGGCTATGCTGCATACCTCTTCGGGTCTTGGAACCTGGATTGCCCCTCTGCTCGAAGCGAACTTATGTATCATGCCTCTATGTCCACGTTATTGCGGCCAAAGCTATCTATGTTCACAGCTGTTTTCATTTGGCCTCGATAATTTCGTTTCAGGCCGTGTCACCCGCGCGCGTGAGAGGCTATCAGTTCTGGAAACTTCGAGTCGACGGTGCAGTTTGCTCGAAAGCGGTTGAACCACAACTACGACCTGGACCACGAAATTCCTCATAAATGCGTCCGCAATGACTTCTCTCGCCTGCCCCATCCCGCAAATGCATCCCTGGTTCCGTATGCCGACGCTCAAGCGGAAAAGCTACAGCACAGACTCCTCCGACTCTAGCGCCTCCGACCGCGACAGTCCCTCAGAACGCGAAATATACCCCCTCCCCTCCCACAAACGTCGAAAATGCGAAGTTCTGGAGAACGGCATCGCCCAGCTATCGCTAAATACACCTCTTAACGTGCCTTGGTCACCGTACCACACCGGCCAGACACCCCCTGCAGAGTGGACTCCTTCGCCCGTGGCCCCTCTCGGATACGTACCACCATTACCTACGTATGCAGGTCCCACCTGGGATGCGCCATACTTACCCTCTACCAATCCCTCTGCACCGTCAGTTGTCGTGTTTCCGGGGTCCGTAGAAGAGCCGACATCACCTGCTATGGACGACGAACCTGACATCCCAGAGGTGACCATGAAGAGCAGGTCATGGTACGAACCGGAGAAAGACCGTGCGTAGTACAGTCACGAAGAGCTTTTCGCGTCCTCATTCACGTTGCAGGGATTGTCATCACAGATCTGGACGACTCCGATGTCGAGGACACCGAAGAGTCGCCAGAAGTGAGTGTCAACGGCGCACTACTAAACCGCCTCAAAGAGGGCAGTCTCGCGCCACTCGCCCACCAACCCCCTATCCCCGACTCTAGCAAGGCTCTTGTGTTGTTCAGACCACTGCCCATACCAGGCAGCGTGTCCAAGTCGGAGGACGCGGAGAGAGGGCACGCACAGACACGAGAGGAGACGGAGCAAAATCGCGGTATCGTGTACGAGGATATTGTAACGGACGAGTTTCTAGAGCCACCACCAGTCGAGGACGACGATGCAATGGAGATTGAGTATATATAACGACTCCACGACGGCCTACTGTAAACCAATTCTCTAGATTTGTACCCAACATTGGTAAGGCAATGAACACGGTCCGTTACGTCGGGCAGTACTTGGACAACAACGACGATACAGGGGGGAAGGGGCAATACGATAATCAATACATATGTCTATTCAGATTTCGGCGAGCTTGCATGGGCCCAAAATTACCGTCTGGTATTGTCCGCAGCGGGATTTCCATAGCGCGCAAAGTTTCCTGCCGCTGCTTGCGCTTGCGCTGAAAGTTCAACAGATGAACGGCAGGGCTAGTCAGACACTCAAGTCGACGCACCTTGCTGCTCAGCATAGAGTTGCTCGGTGCGGTTCAGGTACGAGTGATGGTGGCGCGCGTGAGCATGGGGGTGCGGGACGTGGTGCATCTGCATCGCAGAGAACGGCGACCTCACGATCGTCGGCGGGATCGAGCCCGGTGAGGAGACTGGTGACTGCGCGTTTCCTGGGTGCGTCAACGCGGAATTCTGGAGATGGCGGGGGTGATCGTGCGTATGGCCGGCGTGTCCCGCGTGATTGTGCATGTGCCCCTGCGGCTGCCGCTCCATGGTCTGCATAGCGTCTGGCATTCCGGGGTGCGGCGAGATGGGGGCGGGCGTAGCTGGGTGCGAGATGGGATTGTAGACGTTGGGCAGCTCGAGAGACCCGTTGGAGTGACCCATGCCCGCCATGGGGTAATCGTAGGGAGATTGAACGGGCTGGTGATGGTGTGGCGACTGAGTCTGCATTGACTGGGCTGCCTGTTGCAGCTGTTGCTGCTGCTGCTGCTGCTGCTTTTGCTGTTGCTGCTGCTGTTGTTGGTGCTGTTGCTGTTGGTGCTGTTGCTGCTGCTGCTGGGTAGGCTGTGGCTGAAGCAGGGGTGGAGACTGCATCTGGCGATGTTGGGGTATCTGAGCCGGGGCGGGCTGCATTTGTGGCATCGACCCACGAGGCTGCAGGGCAGCATGAAGCGAAGACGAGCTTGCCTGCTGGGTGGCGAAGGGGGACGGTTTTTCCTCCTCGATCGGAGTGTCGAGCACCATTTCTGTGTCCTCCTTGTCGCCATCGGCGTCCTCGTCGTCTTCACCGTCCTGGGAGGTGGACGCGGACGGTCCTGCCCCTGGCTGCTGACTTTTCTGCGCCGCGATCTCTTCCGCGGTGAGGAATCGACCTCCAGGGCCTCGGGGGCGGCGCATGGCATGTTTGTGGCGGGACTCGTGGAGATACGGCTGGCGCAGACAGGGTCGGTATGTGCCACTCGCGATGGACAACAAGCCTGCGTACCTTTCGCTGCCTCGAGAGCCTGTGCACCTCCTCTAATCGAGCCCTGGCTATCCTGCGCTTGAGGATGCGGTAGTACTGTTTTGCGTTGACATAGAGGGGTTCCTCGTCGACGGCCCCCTCATCGTGTATCTGATCCACGGGTGGGTCTGGCTCCCTGTGCTCCTGGACCGGGGGCTGCTGAGGGGTGTCCTGCTGGTGTATGAACAGCCCGTGGGGAGACTGCGGTGCGGGCGACGGGTGCGGCGAGGGCTGCCTCGACGGGTTGTGGGAGTGCGGGTAGAACTGGGGGTATGCGACGTCTGGCGAGCTGGGTGTTAGGTATGGTCTTCACGGATTGTTAGAGGAGTACTCGCTGTAATTATGATAAGAGGTTGAGAACAGCTGATCGACGGGCTCCATGTTGATTGGTTCAAGGTCGTCGTCCACTCACCGACCAAAGTCGAAACAGCCAACCATGCCGAAACACAACCCACAAAGGCGCCCACCCTCTCAACACCCAACAACATCCATGTCAGAACAAAAAATGTAATTATCCCCCGCCGCCTCACCAACAGCTCGCTCACCCTCCCAACAGCAAAGCATTAAAGGTAGTCGACCTCAAGGAAATCCTCTCGAGGGCGCAGATCACTCTCACCGGCAAAGTTAACAAAGGAGACCTCATAGCACGGGTCCTCAACTCGCCAGCAGCTCTCCAAATCTACGAAGAACTCCATGGCTCGTCTGCACCAAAGGCCCCTGCAGCCAAGGAGCCCGTGAAGGAGACTCCGAAGGAGACCACCGACGCTCCGGTGAGTAACAACGCGTCTTTCTCGTCGCGTTTCTCACCATGTCCGCTCTCGCAGGCTCCACCGCCACAACCGTACGTCCTCGTCTCTACGCGTTATTCGCGCCTTCTCACTCGTCTCTCTAGTGCTGCTGCGAATGGGACCACCAGCGAAGCTAAGCCTGACCCCGCGCCCGCTCCTCCACCTGTCCCAGCACCCAAGACAGCAGATACTGCTGCTGACGCGCAACCGCCAAAATCCACCAGCGGCGCCTCCGATGCTAGCACACTGAAGACTACTGACGATGTGACTGCCACCGCCACCGTTGCTCTCGTAACAATAGCATCACCCGCAGCGGAGACCACTGCCCCTGCGGCCGACACCAATGGGACGTCTCCCGAAGACATAGAGCTCGCCAAACGCAAGGCACGCGCGAAGAGGTTCAACATTCCTCTGATTGATACTGTTGCACCGAAACCTGCTGCAGTCAAGGCTGACTCAAAGCCAGTCGTCGGCGACGTGCGTTAGGGTCCCACAAGTCTAAATGGCACGAAATTGATTAGTTGTGGATTGTCTAGAATCCCGACAAACTGCAAGAGCGTGCCAAACGCTTTGGCCTGCCGGCCAAGGCCCCTGTTGCCGCTGCTGCGACCGCGCCGGCAAAGGCTGTCGCAGGGCGAGGACGCAAACGTTCCGCCCCTGTAGAGGAGACTGTAGTAGACGAAGCTGAGCTCGAGAGACGCAAGAAACGACTGGAACGATTCGGTGCGACGGTGCGTCTCTTTTCCAATGCATACTTAGTGTCGTCCGGTGTACTCATCGTGATATACAGCAGAACGTCGTCAAGTCATAGTCCCGCATGTGCCGTTCTTGTCTTGTGTCTATGCAACAGCTGTACGTTCTTATTGTATCTCTCGATTTGCATTGTCCCTCTCCAGACTGGGACACGTACCTGTTATTCTCCATGGAAAACGGCGATATGCGCATGGACGGCGAGTCGTACATACGTAGAGTTACCCCGTCCTCTGATCGCGCACGCGCCGCACTGGACGGTGTTTAGTCGCAAACAAATTGTGATGCGCCTCCCAGGCCGCCTTATTCTAGTCGTCTGTAACTTGACTCAACCGTCGACCTCTTCTTGAGTCCAACCCTTCGCACCGGTCTCGCTTCTAAGCTACGCCTGCCCAGGCACGATGCCTAATGTGCGAACGACAGACCGTGTATCGCACGCATTGCACGCGGTGCGGCGCGAAATACAAGCGGTGCACTAACCGCGTGATTCATCAGACGCGGCTGGTCTCCCTCGGTTCCCCCACCCTTTCTGTCTAGTACCGCTCGCTGCGACAGGTTTCCTGCCCTGGGTAGAGGGTATGTTCACTTTGTACGCTTGCTAACGATTACGACTACCGCGGGGTGGCCTGTCCGAGTCTCGCCAATCCTGCAACCCTCCGCCCCGACGCTGATATAAACCAGCCTGCTTGTTCCACATACTCAACCTGTTGCGCATTGGATTCCACCCTACGCCTCGCATCGATGTTCAGTGGACGCAGGGCCTCGTGGAACGGTGGTTGGGAGGGGTGCGACCCGTTCGACTACACCGTGCTCTCCGAGAGCGACTTTGCCTCCCATCTCGAGCGACTGGCCTTCCACTGCACGCGCGGCACGGCGGACTGCGCGACCTTCCAACCGTATCCAGTGCCGAACGTAAACCAGGACCGATATGCCGTGCATGAGTGGACAGCCGGTGGCAGCACCTGGAAGCTGTGGGCAATATTTGACGGTGCGTCGCGTCCTCTCAGGCACGTCTCGCGTACTCAGTGTCGTTACTTCTGCGCATTATAGGGCACGCAGGCCATGCGACAGTAGACTATACCTTGCGCACGCTGCCTCCACTCGTGATACAGCGCATCACTGCACTCTTGACCACACCGGAGGGCACACGAGCCAATATTTCGCCCGCGCAGATGTCGGAATTGCTCACGCGCACAGTCGTGGAGTTCGACGACGCGATCACGGACGGGGTGCACGATCTCTTCCCGGGCGGCGTAAACGGCATTGTAGGCATGACCGACGAGGATATCGCCAACGTGGTCATCGTGGACGGTGTCGCACATCCGACCATCACGAAGTGCCTCACAGGCACGACCGCGTTGATAGCCATCCTGGACCCTGAACGCAATCTGTACGTGTGTAGCCTCGGCGACTGTACAGCAGGTACGTGTTTCCCGAAACGCCGTGCTGTTAACGCGTCTGACATACTGCGACTCGTTAGTGTTAGGACTGCGAGACGGAGGTGTATGGAAGGCATCGTTAGTCAGCGTAAACCACAATGGTAGAGAGCCTGTGGAGGTCGAACGGATCCGCGCAGAGCATCCCAATGAGCCTGAGTGCGTGCTCAATGACCGTGTGCTTGGCGGCATAGCGGTGACACGCGGTAGGCGCATCTCAAAGAACCTTTACTTTCCCGTCTGCTGATGATCATACAGCGATTGGGGACCAGGCGTTCAAGCTGCCCACCTTGTACACGAAGCGCGTCTTTGACGTTGCAGATCCGCGCGCATACATATTCACGCGTCTGGAGGGCATCCTGGAGCGCAACCTCACGCCGCCGTACGTGTCGAACGTGCCGGAGGTGAGGCACGTGGAACTTAGCACGTACGCCACGGAAGACACGCTGCTCATCATGGCCTCGGACGGGCTCGCGGACCTGTACGACGCGGAGAGCGAACTCGAAGAGGCGGCGGGGCGGTGGCTGGCAACTGTGGCAGGTTGCAGCGAGAAGCCGACCCTCGCGTTGCTGCGTGCTGGTATGGGCGGCGGAGACGTCGAGAAGGCGTCGTGGTTTCTGACGGTCGAGATGGACTCTTCATGGATGGACGATATTACTGTCGTCGTCGACAAATTGTAACAATATTGCTGAATGTCAGGCAAAGTCGAGGACGGAGTCGGTCTCTGGGACTCGGAGGGCGCGATCAGTGATCGCCTACACGTGGGAGCGGATCTATCCTCGACGGATCAGAGATCAGTCAGCGCTGTGCTCGAGGTTTTTAATCAGTCTGCGGGTCCGACCTTGACTTGCTCTTTCTCACTTTATAAGACCTGTATACGGCCGCTCTTCCCCACATAACCTCACTAGCCTCTCAGAACAATAGCATCTCGCCCGCCATGTCTCTTGCTACCGAGCAAGTAGAATACACAAACACCCAAGGCCTCTTTACCTGCCTATCATGCTCCATCGCATTCTTGTCTGCCGATGAGCAGAGTGAGTCGTGCAGTACTGCGCTCAAAACACACATGCTGACATACTTCTACTCTAGGGGAACACTACCGCTCTGATCATCATAGGTACAACATGAAGCGACGAGTCGCAGGACTGCCGCCAGTCAGCGCAGAGACCTTCAATAATAAGGTCATCGAGAGAAGAGCAGATACAGCTATCATGGCTTCTGCCAAAGGCTCGACTTGTGATGTGTGCAGGTATGTGAACCTGTGCACGCCACAGCCGCAGTCTCTGATCTGCGCACAGTAAAACATACACCACCGAGAACGCATATCGTTCTCACGTAAACTCCAAGAAGCATAGGGAGAATGAGCTCAAGGCCGCCGCTAAAGCTGCAGAGCTCCCACCAGCACCGGCGACAGAAGCTGAGGATATCGTACCCTCCTCGACTTCCGCAGAGGTAGTGTCCAAGGACGCAGAGACAATAGCTGTGACCGAGCAACTTGCAGCGGTTTCTCTCACCGTCGACGCTGAAGCGTCCGAAGCTGAAATCAACCAAACAATCGACGAAAAGATAGCTGCCGCTCGGTCCCGCCTGTCCCCCACACAGTGCCTCTTCTGCCCAGAGAACTCTTTATCAATCGACGACAGCCTCACGCACATGTCCTCCGCACATTCCTTCTTCGTCCCTGATGCCGAATACTTGATCGATATCACCGGTCTGATCTCATACCTCGGGGAGAAAATCGCCGTCGGCAATGTCTGCATTTACTGCAACGGCAAGGGTCGCGAGTTCCGCACGCTCGACGCTGTGCGCAAACACATGGTGGACAAGGCGCACTGCAAGATCGCGTACGACTCTGAGCGCGACCGCCTCGAGCTGTCCGACTTCTACGACTTCACGTCGTCGTACCCCGACGCCGTCAAGAGCCACAAGAAGCGCAGGCAGATCGTCGTCGAGGACGACGGCGAGTGGGAGGACGAGGAGAACGACACCGACCTGGACGATGCGGACGAAGTTGTGGACATCGTCTCGGACGAAGAGTCGTCCGACGATGATTCTGATGAACTCCCAGAGAACCAGATAACGTACGGCGACTCGCGCTACGAGCTGGTGCTACCGTCGGGCGCGCGGATAGGGCACCGCACGATGAAGCGGTACTACGCACAGTCGTTCTACCCCCGCGGTGGCAAGCCAGAGGACCCCAACTCCGGTGCCGCCCTCGTGCGCAAACTCATCGCAGACAAGAACTCTGCGCTTGTGCCCACGAAGGGCGGCTTTGGCGCATACGGAACTGGCACGGATGTCATCAAGGCGCGTAACCGCGGTGAGGCGAGAGAAGCC
This sequence comes from Ceriporiopsis andreanae CBS 279.92, assembly GCA_001969225.1. NCBI lineage: Eukaryota > Fungi > Basidiomycota > Agaricomycetes > Polyporales > Meruliaceae > Ceriporiopsis > Ceriporiopsis andreanae. The sequence continues at coordinate 20,154 of ALYI01003570.1, read as the reverse complement.
GGCCGTCATGTTCGCGAGTTCCGGGACCAGAAGCGACGGGAGGACTTTAGGACGAAAGTCGGGTTCAGACACAACAGTCAAAAGCATTTCCGCGACCCACTGCTTCAGGTACGATCTCTCTGCTCCTTATTGACTCAAGCTTACATTTCTTCTTGCTAGTGATTTGGGCTGGATTTTGCTTTACATGCATATTAACGATCGTAGTATGTATGAGCTGTAGAGTGCGCGTCGTGTCGACAATCAATAGAGAACGTCCTAAAGGTCGATCTTTTACATGGAGGGTATCGTGATATCAAGATGATACGGTCGACAGCATAAAAACAACACCAATACGGGAGAGAATAAAGATCTTAATACACATACGCTGCAGGCACAACACCTTCTCTTCCTGATCTTGAGTCTCGTGCATACCACCAGCTAGCAAAAAAGCGTCAGCAAACTCACACCGAGGAAGTAGGAATTATACACGTACGCGGTGTCACCGTCGTCGAGAATTTCTATCTCTTGTCCTGCATTCAACGGCAGCTCGCCTTCTCCAGCTCCATCGAAGGAGTATCGTGCGTGTGCTGGTCGACTCTCTTCAGTCCCACCAATGCCACCCATCGCATCTGAGGGTGTCTCTGCACGGAGGTAGTTGCTGGCGTCGGGTCCAAAGGGATCAGACGACTCAACCGTCCTCGCTTGAGCTTCTGCCTCCTTCTCGCTGTCGTTGCCAGCGAATGGACTTCCCAGGATTGTTGTGCGTGTCGCGGCATTGATGTGTTCAAGCAGCGACGAGGGTCGATGGGTAACGGAATCATCGTCCTCAGCGTCTGCCGGATCGAACTTCTCGACCTTGTCGTCCTTGCGGGCGAAGATCGTCCACAGAATGCCGATGAGAGCCAGGAAGAAGACAACGCCGGCAGCTATCGCGATCGAGATGAGGATAACGATACCGGTGGCAAGGAAGTCTGGAAACAAAGTCAACACTGCTCGAAAATTTCGGTCACTGGTAAGCACTCACGATGTTGGGCAAAGCTGAACGTCGTAAATGAATGGATCAAAGCTGCAATGGTACCAGGACTCCCTGACGAGTCGGCTGAGACAATATACGGAATGATGTTCTGACCATCAAACAAGGCCGACGAGGCATTGCCGAAAGCAGTGTCAGACAAGGAGCCAGCGATCCACAACATCCTGTCCGACTCGATGATGCTGTTGGCAGAATGCGAGTTCTGTAATGGAACCATTACCAGCTGCAACACGTCAGTCGCACCCTGGAACGTAGATCCTAGACCCGAGTCAGTAGCGGTCGAGTGATACGCGAAGTCAAAACTTACCAACTGCAGTCCAAGTCTCGCCGTTCCAGAAAGATAGGAAGGAGTTGGTCCCGTCTGTCGTCCTGGCAGTGCGCGTAACGTTAGATCAATGAATATTGCCGTGACTCTCCGGAGGTGCTTACTTTCCAGCAGCAAAAATGCTGCTTGCGTTCCCGTTGTTGACCTCCATTGCTGTGACGGGGCCTGGAAGTTGGCTGCTGCTTCCCACAGCGGACCAAGTAGCGTTCGCAATGGCAAATTGTGCGACATTTGCACCGGTACCGTCAGCAAGTGCCAAAGAACCACCAACGACAACCAGGTCCTGAGAGTTCTGAGCGCAACAATATCAGCATATACCCCAATGCGAGAATAAGGTACTTACCCCAGCATACGTGACAGCTGCAACTTCGCCCTGGATGCCGTTACCGAGAGCCGACCACTGCTTGGAGGTGATATCGTAAGAGCACACCGCACGGCAAGTGACAGAGCCGCCTTGCGCGAACGAACCACCGACGATGAGTGTGTTCGACTGTGAGGGAGAGGCGCTAATCGAACGGACGACGACAGCAGAGCCAGAAGAGCCCTGGAGAGCCTGCGCGCCTGTGGCGTCCCACTCCTGTTGGACCAGGTTGTACACTGCAAATCCGTTGAAGTTCGTTCCCAGTACAGTGAAAGTGCCTCCGACGAACAGATCGTCGCCCTGCACAAACACGCTGCGGACGATACCGCTCACTTGACTGCCTTGGAGGGCGGTCAAAGTACCGCTGGTATGGTCGTAGATCGCGACGTTTTGCGAGCTCACGCCTCCGGTCGCAGTGTAAGAAAAGTTTCCGCCGAGGATCACGACCTCGTGAGACGATGAGGAGTTGGTCCAGAATGCGCCAGCGAGAACAGCCGGCGCAACAGCAGGAGAAGATGGAGGGAGAGGTGCAAGAGTGCTCGGAGAACTCTGTCTCTTGAAGAGGTTGCTGATATTCGGAATCCATGCGATGGGGGAGCGGCGTGCGTGTGCATAGTGACGCTTGGAGGCAGTTGCAGGGGGTAAATCAGAGCTTCCGCGCAGTTGGGCGTTGAGGGGAGTGATGTCTGGTACACCGTCTGATGCGCCATTCTGAAGCATCACGAAACCAGGAGCACCAAACTGTAGGGACGCGTCGACGTTTCCTGCAATAACCTGCGACTGGGCTGCCCCCTTCGCGGGCGTCGTGCTATTTCCTACGAACGTCATCTGTCCTACCAAGAAGCCACCACCGCTGACCCATGCTGACGTAGAGGTATTCCACGCCGCGAAGCCTGCTTCGGGATCACCAGTATTGGCTGCTTGACCATTTACACCGGTGAAGTTACCGGCGACGAGGATAAGATCCTCCGCCTGGACAAGAGAAGAGACGGTCCCTGTGAGACCTGCTTGCAGGGGCGTCCACTGATTCTGCTGGACGTTGTACACTGCGACGCCTGCGAGTTTGCCCTGGGTCGACGCCGACTTAGTGTCGGTGAACGATCCACCGACGAACAGCTGGTCACCGTCGAGCGCCAACGAAGTGACGGGCCCGTTCAGACCGTTGTTGGCGAGCGCGCTCAGGTTCCCGTTCTTGTACACGACAATGTTCGATGAGCCTGGCGCGGCTCCTGCGCTGAGTTGGAAATCTCCGCCGAGGAATACGCCTGCCGTGGGATGGTATGCCACCGCGGATATAGCGACGCCTGGTCCAAGCGCACTGGCGGACCCGCCGAGCGCGTTGAATAGTTCGATGCCGATACCGTCGAACGCCGTTTCGGACCCGCTTGACAGCACGCCAGTGGCGTTAACGCCAGACGTCATGCTCAACGGCCACTCGAAAAACCCAAAACCCGTCTGCGCGCCGTCAGAGCTACCAGGGGCGGAGGTCACGGTCGCGCCGGTGATGTTGGGGCTCGTAAGGATAAGCTGTACACGGTCAGCGACGAGCTCGTACTCGCCGTTTTGTCCGCTTCCAGCAGGCGAGTCCGACAGCTGCATCGTGATCGTCATCGAGAACGCGTCCGACGATGGCACGACCGGTCCACTGTAGATGAGTGTCGACGTGTCTTCCGTGTTCTGCTGCGAGACGTCCATGATGACCGGAGAAAGTCCGCCACCGGGGAACACCGTGACCTGCACGCGGGTGCGGAGAGCACAGTCCTGGAAGTTTGTGCATCCGGGAACTAGCATGTTGATATCGTACTGACCGGAGGCGGATACGTAGGGCATCCAGGTGAAAGTCGGGCCTTGCGAGGGCGGAGTGCCGACATCCACGGTGGACAGAAGTACCTGTTGCGTAGTACCAGCAATATTTGTGTCTACGTCCTTTTCCGTCCATGTACCTGTATGCGTGGCATTAGAGGCACTTGGCGCGAAACAGGATTGACCGTTGTCCGACTCGATAGCCGAGGCGAACGCGCCGGACGATAGAAGCTGGAGGAGGTGAAGACCGGGCCCGTCACCACTCCATTCTGACAGAGTCAACTGGAAACCGGTAACATCCAAGTCGCTATCGAATGTAAAGTCCTGGTACGGGATAGTAGGATCGGCCAGCAATGGACACGGGTCGGTGCATGTGTTGTTCTGGCCACTCTGTGGATCGGTAAAGTGCAGCTGACGGACAGTGTTATCGGGAATGGTGGTCACACTATAGGCAATTCAGCAACTATCCACATCTGAGACACGAAGGACGCACCTGAAACCAGTGGTACTGCGGTTAAGGAACGTGTTCCCAAGTCGGACACCTGTCGCGGTGAGGAACGCGAACTTGCGCACAGTAACGACTGCCTTGCCTCCGTCTTGCGCGAACCAGGTGTTGCCTGGACCGTCCGCACCGGCCGGGCACAGGATATCGGTGATGTTGTCGAAATCTGCGTCCGTGGTCGTCGGTGACGCGGTGATCTGTGCGTTGTTCAGTGGGACGGGTACGAGGGACGACGTGAACGGTGTCGCGCCCGCGGAGAACGGCACGTTGGGGTTGTTCGACCCGTTGATCGCGCGTGTTCCGTTGCCAAACTCCGTGATGAACGACCCTGCAAAGAACAAACTGGACTGTGACGCATTCGTAGTGATGGACGAGACCTCTCGTGCGGCACCGACGAGGCCACCGAACAGGGGTGCAGACCACGACGAGGACACCGTGCTCCAGACAGCAACTCCGGGCGCGGGCGACGTGAAGCGTCCTCCGGCCCAAACTTTCTGCTGTGTTGAATCGCAGAAGAGTGTCCGGACTTCTGCATTTGGCCCCCCTGTTCCAAGGGCTGCGAATGCTCCGGACGAGGGGGTATACGTCGCGACGTTGCTCGCGGATACTCCGCCAAGGGAGGTGAAGCTGCCAGCGACGTAGAGGGTGTCACCAAGCGCACAGCTCGCTGCTATGCTCCCGCCTGCATTTGTAGAGCCTATGCGGGTGAGCGAGCCGTCAGGTGATCGCGAAAGGAGTGTGGATGTGGAGGGATCGAAAGAGACGGAAGTCGTCGAGTTGGTGAACAGGTCGAGACCGGCAAAGGCACCCGCAAGGCCCACCGTGCCCATACGGTTGAAGTCGACGAGAGGAAGGTCGGCATAGACGAGGCTCGGACATAGAAACAAAAGTGCGCATAGCGAGGACATCGAGAGTAGGGACGAAGTACGCGGTATTTGAGTTGCCATAGTTAAGGAAAGACGAGCATGAGCGATGACTGGGGGCGAGAGGGTATATTTGCGCGGATATTAGCGTCGTAATCTAGACAACGCAGGGGATATGTCCAGATTGTGAGCCCGAGGGTATGCTGCTGCAGTGCCGGTGCACGTTGCAAGGTGGAGGACGGGGAGGAGGGAGGAGGCCCGCTTGGCTCGCGGTTGGCAACAAACTCGAACCAACCGTCCATCAATTCCCACGGCGCGTCGCGCACAACACACGCGAAGGCAACATGTTCCGCTCCCCCAAAGCGCAAATCCAAGACCTCAGAAATAGCTATGAAGCGACGGAAGAGAGCCATGGTAGTGACGGTGTTCATTTCGAAGGAGGGGCATCGCAGTACTGGGAAACGTAACCAGTGTTTGTTCCGAACGCCACGCTTCAAGCACCTCACCACGATTTTGACTGACATGAGCAGGCCTCGCGCACCGCGTACAGAGTGCAAGGCGGCATGTCATTGAATTCTTCCGGACCCAGATCTACACATCAGGGGATATCTACTGCTTCTCGGTCTTGACGACCAGGTCGCTCATGTCCACACTGGTCCCGACAGGCTGCAGAAATGGCGAGTGCTGTTCAAACGATCTGATAATCCAGCCAACGCGTCAGTACACCGCAATCCAGCCATCCTATCGCGCCACGAGTTCAGATGAGACCATACGCACTGTGGAAACCTGTATCTGTGCACCCGCGGCATCTTTGCGTCCGCGATGACCAGAGTCTTCTCCTGGCTATCTGCGGACACCAACAAATTATTTATGTTGATCGCCCGCCACACATCGCTGGGTGTCTTGTAGTGCGCGATCATGCGGCTGAAGGCTGAGTCCTCCGGGCTGGGCGCGTACTTGTAGATCGCCACAGCACCGAGGCTGAGCAGCACGAAATTGCGCCAGAATTTCCCGCCGAAATCTACAAGCAGATGAAGTAGATGTCTCGTGAGACTCATGCCAGGATACGACGCGAGTAGTACGCACTCTCCGGAGGGTAAACGGTGGTGTCCTCCGTGACATGGTGGTTGTCGTGATGTTCAGTCACTGCTGAATGCGACGAGGACGACGATGCTAATCTGCTGGGTAGCGCACATAGGGCCGCTCTCTTTGGACGCAGAAGGGCAGCCCTGAGGATGGACATGGTGTGGTGGTGGTGGCGAGGACGAGCGACTCAAGCCCGACTCTTTCCCGCTCAGCTGATTATGTAAGCCACTATATTGGTGCGTGCTCGGGTTCAACAACTTGTCTTCCTCCCACAACGACCAACAGCTTTATCGCACACTATTAGCTCAATCCATACCCGGGCGACATACCTAGTCAACGACAATATCTTACACACTCCTGCTGGCGGGATCTACGCGTTTCAGTTACTTTGCTATCATACCTCCAGCCAACTTCAACATATTTTCTAGTCTCGCGACATGGCTTCTTCCTCTGGATGTCCTGTCTCCTTGTTGCAGTTTCAGCTGCCCCAGTCCCCGTTACTCTCTGGCTGCTTGTCAATGAACCTCTCCGAAGATTTCTTCGCGACACTTGCGGCTCAAGGCATCTCCAGTCCCCTCCCGACGTTCTCGTTTGGATATCCCAAGCTCGCTCGGTCACCTTTGCTATCAAATCCTCGCTCACCACGACCGCGCCACTCACCACTGGGCTGTATTCGCATGCAAGAGAAACCACTTCCGTCCCCGCCGCCTATGCACATCCCACCGAAGCAAATCATCTCTCTATTGAACCTGTTGGACCGGATGGACGACGATACCGCCAAGGATGTCCAACGCGTACGCGAATCGATCAGGGAACTGCGAGGCGAGATTGATGACGCACATAGAGAGCTGAGAGAGGAGGAAGAACAGTTACGCGACCGGCGGACGAAGGAGAACCGGGATACCAAAGGCGTAGATGACGAATTTTGGTTGAATGCCTGATGTCTACCTTACCCTCTGTCCATCGTATGCACAATTTTCTTGTCGTTGTGGGTACGCAAGGTTGCGACGGGCGGGATGGAGATTGATATCAGTTGGGTGCGCTCCTGAGGCAGGCCTAGATACAAGCGCACTCAGACGGCACATACCCGGGAGTTGGGCCAATTACGAGGTGCTGCGACAGTCTAGAATACCTTTGCAGCCGTCCAGAAGTGCAGCTGGACTGCCATGAGGTAGTTATGCGACAGAGATGGACGCAGGGACGCTACGACATGCCCCGGCAAGGACCTCAGGAGAGGAACGACCTGAGTATATATACGGCAAGGCCAAGTCGCTTCACTCCAGACCGACCCTCACAGCCTCCTTGACCACCTTCCACAACCACCCTTGCCACACCCACTTCTATAATGTGTAGGTCCCGTCTGCAACGCGTCGGGCTCTGAGTATGCTCACCCTGTCGGACATTCTGTACAGCGAGCACCGAAACTCCAACCGCCACGACCACCGCAGCCCCACCGCGCCCACAGCGCCGGAAGTCCTCCATCGATCCCCAAACGATGGATGTCCTCGAGAAACGACTCACGCAGAGGCCAGACAAGCACGACCTCGTGGAGCGCAATATCCTCAAAGGTCGGTCTGTTTCTCAGGCGTAGCCCCTGTGTATGCGCGTTACTGAACACCACCTGCGCCGCCACAGACGACAAAGTCGCGCCGTCTCTGCAGGCTGCACGCGACCAGTTGAAGAAGTCCCAGCTCCAGGTTCGTGATGACCTCGATATGAGATCGACAGTTCCTCACCCTGATCGTTCTTAGGACAAATTGGATCAGGCTCTCCTGCAGCGTCCCAAGAAAGAGGAGCTCATCCAGGGCGGCATCCTTGGTAAGTTTCTCCATAAATAACTAGCATGCAGTGTGACTGAGCGGTGTATGATTGTCCTCCAGAACCCGACTCTCCGGCCCCCACGCCTGCCTCATAGGTCCGCTATCATTAATGTGCCGCGCGGTGCTCGCTGTACGAATAATACGAATGGGAAACTTCGCTCGTAGTAGCCTTATATCAGCTCAGGAATGTGGAATTGTATCATAGCCGTCAACGTACCCCAAGCTCAGTCTCTCGAGTCCCGTCGTGCGCGAATCTTCTCTCGCACCTCCTGCGCGGCGCGCTTCGTGCCTGCACTGCCTGCCCACCCTCTTGTTCGTAACCAGCCGACGAGACGCGGCGTGACGGCGGCTGTCAGACCGACCCGTACTGGGAGGAAGAGCGTTTTGTGAATGGTGTACGCCAGCACGAGCATGGCATAGATGCCCTCGGAGCCCCCGGCGTGCACATGCGCCGCCGCGCTGTCCATCTCTTCCCGTCCCGGCTCGACTGGTTTTTGTGGCAGCATGTCCAGGAAAAACTCCTTTACGGAGCCCGCGACGCGGGCGACGTGCTCCGCACCGAGGACGTTGACTGCGGCAAACGCGACCGAAAAGTCTGCCACGGAGAGTATGATATACACGCCGAGGGCATACCACCCGTACGACCTGATGAGATGTTTTAGTCTCTGGGTGAGAGTGGCATTCGGGGGGAGTTCGGGGTGACCTGGACCATCGGAAGAGGATGGGGATGGTGGAGGCGAGTTGGTTAGACGGCCTGGTATGTGATGAAAGAGGCGTGCGTCCGCTCTCTGGCCTGGTCTTGTGAGGGAGAGCGGGGAATCCGCCGTGGTGAGGGCGAGTCGAGTGAGTGGTAGAAGCGGCCTCGAGACACGCGGGACCAGCGCTCGTATGACGGGTATTCGTAGAATCAGATTTCGAACCATGGGTCGGCCTAACCTCGAATGAACCTCGTAGGTTGTGTGCTGTTAAATGCGGTGAGATGGAGGAGGAAGAAAAGCGAGGTCGCCAGTAACTCTCAAAACGTTTGGTCGAGCGAGCGCGTCACGTCGGCAACACCAAGCGCCGCGGCAACTTCCGAGAGTGTAACTTTTGCTCATCGATTGACCTCTCGAGAGTAGAGGACGTCTCTCCAACTTCCATCCCATTTCATGCATCCACAAAGCCTCCACTTCCGTCCTTACCAGTCATCTCTGCGATAGCATCCATAACGAAAGGCCTGCACCTGCATGGACAACCCCACCACCGCAGCTAATAACAACACTGGGCCTTTCGAAGGCGCAGAAAAGTTACTCGAAATATGGTTCGCCCCCTCGCCTGCCCACCTCCCTGACGCGTCTTTGGTCACGGGTGGTAAGGTGGGCTTGCGCAAGGTCCCTAGGGCCGTGTGGGAGGAAATGCTGGACATCGTTAAATGCAAAATTCTTTCCGTTGTGGAAGGAAGCGAGATGGATGCTTACTTGCTGAGGTGAGTGTACCGTACTTGTGTCTCTTCCCCCGTCCGCGCGTGAGGGGCTCGCTGAGCCTATGCGACACTGTTTGCAATGACTTGGTCTACGTCCCGCCGTGTCACCGCATACAGTACTGCCTTTGGTCACGCGGCACTTCGCGCTCATTGAATAGACCGCTACTTTGCGCCTTATCAGTATACATATCCCCGAGGACTTACTTTCGCCATTTCTACTGTTACGTTCTGCATCTGATGTATCACTGACCATTTCTATTCATATGTATAGCGAATCTTCCTTCTTCGTCTCGCCTCACCGCCTCATCCTCAAAACATGCGGTACCACGCTGAACCTCCTGGGCCTTCCCCGCATCCTCGAGATTGCGCGCACATACGCGTCTTTGCAATCTGTGTATCGCTGCTTTTACTCGCGCAAGGCCTTCATGTTTCCAGAGCGGCAGTATGGCCCCCACCGGGACTGGAGGGCCGAGGTGGAGTATCTCGACCACATATTCCCCAACGGTGCGGCGTACACCGTTGGCAAAGTCAATGGTGATCACTGGCTTCTCTACATCACGACCCCCGGCGACGACGGCTCGGTCACCGCCCCGAGCTCGCCTGTCGTTCGGGTTGAGTCAGTTCCTGAGCACAGCAGTCAAAGCGCGCCCGGCTTTGACTTGTGCGACGGTCCCGAACTTCCCGACTACACAAAACAGGATTACACCATTGAGATCCTCATGAGCCATCTCTCACCCGCTGCTCGTGCGCGGTTCCATCACCATGATGACCTTGATAGAGTGGAAGCCAATCCCGGGGAACATGCGCTCGCTCTATCATCATCTCTAGGGATTGCGGATATATTTCCCCGCGAGCTAACGACTCTCGATGCCTACTCCTTCGTACCCTGCGGCTACTCGTCCAACGCCCTCCTAAAGTGGCGCCAGGATGCAGGGAGCGATCTCTCGCGTAACGGCGAGGGCTACTATACCATTCATGTCACGCCGGAAGAAGGCTGGTCCTACGCCAGCTTCGAATGCAACGTCCCTCTCCCCACGAGCCCAGACTCGGGCGACAACATCCCTGATCTGAAAACGCTCGTCCGCCGCGTCGTGGACATCTTCCAGCCCGGCCGGTTGACGCTCACTCTCTTTATCTCGAGCGCAGATAACGCGACGGCCGAGGAAGATGGTGGCGAGAGCGCCGTCGAAGCTGCCCAGCGCACGTTCAAGGCCGCACTGACCTCGCGCAAGGGCGCCATCAACGGCAATCACATTGACAACGACACTCCTTACTCTGGTGTGTACAACCGCACAGATAAAATCAACTACGAATTCGGAGGCTACGAACTCGCGTTCGCGAGCTTTGAGCTGCGGTGACGCGCAGTCCAGCCTCGCGGGACGACTCATTTTCAGAAGCATCTAACGGATTGGATTTGTAGACGATTGTTTACCTGCTACGAAATATTCTGGAGTCATATTTACGTAACTCGTGACTGGAGCACCATCCTAGAACACATGTACACTCTTACGGACAAGATTCAAAAGCATGCCTTGCAAGCATTGAACAGAATTGCGATCTGTATCATGAGATGACCGTGCAAGAATACCCGACCAGGCTTCGAGTGATAGATGGAATTGACCGGCTTATGTCGCGGGTCCTAAGAATGTTCTTAGCACAGATGCTCTACTGATTGTACAATCTATACTGACGTGATGCCATGCGGGTCGTTAAAGTTTCATGGCGGTTGCCCTCATGAGAGGCGCGGTTCTCTTCCTCCGCCGGGGACGACATGGTCTAGATGCACACTGCATTGGCCTGAATATCGTGATAACATCTACGTCGATGAGCTACCATCTTCATCCTTGAGCCTCTTGGTCAGTCAGGTGTTGGCGTGGCTTTGACAAACCATTCGGGCTGAAAGGGAAGGCTGTAGGAGGAACCTGAAGGCAGAAAAAACAGGACTCCCAGGACGATCAGCACCATGTAATGGAGGGATTCCCCATTTACTCGCCAATGTAAAATTGCCCTCTGGCTGGCACAGAGGCGGTGCGCCCAGAGGAGTTCTCCTCGCGATGTACTTACTAGAAGCTGACCCCGGTCCGTCGGAGGCACTGGCACATTCGTCCTGTCCTGAGCGAATGTCGCAAAGTGGGGTTGTCCCCATAAATACCGATGACCTCGGCGGTCCTGAGACAGATAATGAACAATGACCCCTTACGTAGGGGTCACTGTTCTCGTGAGTTGTGCGTCGCCTGGCCGTTGACGGTGCAGAGCCACAACTCGGAATGACATGGGCTTCGCTGGTTGAAATTCCACCGGAGGCCCAAGTATGGTTTCAACGCCATCGATGTGATGTTACCTATGAAAGCTTGGTGAGCAGGTTTGACGGTCGAAATTCTGTGAGCATGCACCTGCGACCACCTGCCTTGGCAGTCCTCGAGATGTGTGCGCTTGGAAGAGTGGATGAACCTCTCTTCCTCGTCCGAGAGCGTTGATCCGCTTTGGGTAGCTGAGTTTGATGGGATGAGCGCTAGAGACGTGCTTGAAGGAAAGTGTTGCGAACACTCGGAAGAGAGTTCTCAGGTTGTTCTCAGAACTATCCCAGAACACAGTATCAGAAGTGACTGAATGTGCCGGCAACGTGAGCACCAGGAATTCCCATCTCCACATCCTCTCAATCTCATCATCCGGGGAAATATTGAATGAAAGCTGATCACACACCCGCGACAGTTGCTAAGCACTGTGCGTCTTTGTGCCACACATCGCTGGTATTTGTGCTCTCTAATCCCTTGACATGTCTGAATCTTGATTACAGATGTACTGTACCGCTGGCATGGTCTTCTGCAAACGACATTGCCGTGATCTACCTCCTTGATTGCCGCGTTACAGCACTGGCAGAGGCCCACACCTAATCTCAGCGGCCGGACTATAACCGGGCTCCGTCTGTGTTTATAACGTAGAACAATGTTCATCGCGAAGTAAGTTCGCTCGAGTCTCTTCCTCTCCTGCTTCTTACTCATGTATCACCCGCCGATTATCCAACTCCAGCCCGCGACGACCACGGAGACCCATCTTGCTCTGCAAGAGGTCAAAGATTTCCTGACCACCGACATGGGCCGTGGAGGCTCACATAGATGGACGTACCGCCTTCTGAACGAACCGGAGCTCACACGCGAAGTGGCACGTGTTGCTCGTGCCAGGTCGTCAGCACGCGCAGACGTTGTCAGTTTTCAGCCTTGTACCTCATACGAGGCACAAAGTCAGGACCGTGCGTTAGTTGAAGAGTGGCACATCGCTGGGAGACAATATACATTTACCGCGGTGCTCGATGGTACGGACATCCTCGCGTGCAAATGAATATTGACGTTTATTCAGGCAGGCCATCTCAACCACGCCACTGTCGATTACACCGCGCGTATGCTACCGGGCGTTCTGCAGAAGAGTTTGCAGACCGTGATTACGTCTACATCGGAACCTCAACACAGCGCGGTATCGCGTGCAATATCTGAAGCCGTCGTAGCTGTCGATACAGCTATCACTTCGGAGTTCCTGCGGATGTTTCCACGCGGAGAGAAGTCTGTTAGGCAGATGGACAAAGCAACGGCTGGCGCCTTTATCAATGACATATCTAGCGGCGGATATCGACATACCTGTGCGTCTCGCATACTAGGCGGGTCGACTCTCCTTGTGACGCTCTTGGAAGAGGGCACCGGTCGCCTGTGGGTGGCAAATCTAGGAGACTCCGCCGCAGGTGTGTACCTATAGCTCGATCAACGAGAAACAACGCCTCCAGCAGTTTTCTCTACTCAGTTCTAGGTCACCGGACAGATAGAAGCTGGAATGGCGAACTGGTCAACGCCATACATAGCGGAGAATCAGCCGCCGAGCGACATCGCGTGCAAAATGAGCATGCGGGTGAAGAAGACTGTATGGCAGACAACCGAATAATCGGTTGGCTGCAACCCACCCGAGGTAAGCCCGTACCTCACTTGTGTCACTGCATTTATTTCAACTCTCTCCTCACGAAGCCATCGGAGACGCATGGCTCAAGCTTCCCGCAATATACACGGAACGCGTGCTGCTGCAGCTCGACGCGCCGTGGTTCAACAACGACTCGCTCGCTCGGTATACGCACCGTATCAGAACGCCCCCATACGTCTCGAACACGCCAGACGTCTACTTCAGACAGCTGCGGCGTGGTGCGGACGCGTTCTTGATCACCTGCTCGGATGGGCTTCTCGATCTATACAATTGTGATGGGGACACCGAGCTCATCGACACGGCGAACTTATGGGCTCGAATCGTAGGCCGCGCGGCGCAAAGGTCGTCGCGAACTAATCTCGCGCTTGCGCTCCTGCGTGACGCGATTGGGGGAGATGATGAACATGTTGTGTCGCGAAATCTTACCGTAGAGAGTGAGGAGCGGTGGATGGACGACACAACCATCATTATACAGCGATTTGTTTGATATATAGTGCAATGTTATCCACAGCATTTCACGCATCATAAGCAAGAACGAAAGCCAGAAACATCTCTGATTATCATACAAATGAAAGCACGGCGAAGCAACAATCATAGAGAAAGATCAGCAAATATTATGGATATATCAACGATTTTACCGCTTGGGAGGTCGTCCCAGTAAAGGCAAAGACTCTTCCTCCGGGACAACGGGACGAGTCGGTGTTTGACCCTTCGCTCGTAACTTGCATAGCGGACAGAGGCGGATGAACATCTCAACCATCGGCCAAGTGATGGTCGCCTGGAAGTGGTCAGCGGTCAGCAAGCTTCTGGAATCGCCAAAGCTTAAACACTCACGATTCCTATCCGCCTAGCTTCGAAAAGCATGGTGGACGATGAACCGTGATTCCGGTGTGTGTAGACAAGAACGTCGTAGATTTGATCGTGCACCGGTACCCTCTCGAATACCGCTGCTGCTTCCAGCACTGTTGTCCCGCTTTCCTGTGTCGCCTCTTTCGTATCCTTCCCGCCATCCGTGCGCACGACATAGCTAGCGCGCAGACGTTCTTCGTCTGCGGGGTTCATGTTGTAGAACGCGTCGCGCGGCAGAAGGATCAAGTGATGCTTCCTTGAGCCGACACGTGCATGATGGCAAGACGCCCACACGCGCATCCGATTTCCCAGATCTTGCACACGTCCCTCGGATATTGCCCTCGCAATCAGTGCGTACACCTCTGCTGTGAACGTCGCCGTTTCACGGAGCTCGGGGGCGAGGCCGCTGAGGAAGCGGTTGAGCGACTCGTCGAAAGCGTGGCGGGTCGGCATCTCGATGGCGTTGACAGACTTGAGAGCTTTCACCACCGACTCGGGCAGTGGCGCAAACGCTGGGTTTGCCCAGGGTTCAATGTGGGGTGTTGTGACGATCATTCCCTGATAGCGGGCCCGTAGGGATGTGAGACTGGGCGTCACGATGTAGTGCAAGTCGAGCCATTAACTTACCCACGTAAAGTTTCCCTCGCTATTGGGCTGCATACTGGCCCTGGGATCGGTCTTGGCGTCCAACATGGGTTCATCACCTTCGGGATCTTATAAGTGTGTGAACGGCGGGACACTGCATAAGTCTCTTTTGGGAAACAAGAGATAGAGATCAGCACAAACCTGGATTTGAGTCATCGTCCGGAGACGGAGAACCTCCGCCTTGCGTCTCGGATACGAGAAAGGATGCCGTCTTTGCGACATACGGTGCCACCGGACGGTCTTTCACAGGAACATGGTCAGTCGGGACTTTGTGTCGCTTCTTGGGTGTGTAGTTGCATTCAGGTTCATCTTCCTCGCCGCAGTGATTGCAGACCGGTAGATTCCGATCACACTGAATACGAGAGCCGCTTTGATCAGGTGCACAAACATTCAAATTCAGCGTGACGTACTTTCAGATTCTTGAGCCGGCATCGATCGCAACGAGGTATGCCGCGATGTGCTGGGGTCGGGAGGGGCGTATATTTACATTCCCGGCCACCGTTGGCCCATTGGCAATGATTGCAAGTGGGAAGAACCCTGTCGCACTACAATCAAAAATTGTTAATTGTGGCTTTTTTGCTGCGACAAGGATGTACCTTTAGATTGTTGATTCGACAGTGATCGCACCGAGGTTTTCCTCGCCTGCCCTTCCACTGCGACTGGCGTGCCATATACATCTTGGGGTTTGGGATACGGATGGTGAGCTGGCTGTCGTCGCCAGATTCGGCAGCTACGTCTGAGCCATCGGGAGAATCTGCCATTTGGGGTATTCTGCTGTGAGTGGAGGTATCCGATTGACGATACAGGGTGCCAGCTAGGATGAGAAATGGACAGTAAGCAGTCTGCGGGGCCAACCGCCGAATAGCACTAGTTTCTGAAAGAGAGACCCCGTCTGAATGCGAGAGCCTTGAATACGGTATGTTTTTGTTTTAGTAAGATGGAGAGTACTGACCTGGCAGGGGTGGTGGGTGATGTGGTTTGAACTGGTAAGAAACCCAATTGGGCTGAATACGAACAGTCAGAAGCTCGTGACAGTCATTTGATCCGTTGCACTTTTACTAAGTTCAAGCTTTCGTCGTCCCCAGGGCCCTCCTCTCGCGCTTTCGACCCCACTCCCTTGCCTCCAACTACATCTCCAACGCATTCTAGTATGTCTGAACCGACAAATGAACCAGCAGCGCCCGTTCTGATTTATTTTCCGGCGTGCCTGTTCCACTTGTGGACGAGGTTGTCGGTCACAGTTTGTCCCGGGAGATTCCTTTCCTAGTTACCCCTTTTGTACTCGCTCCTCGTGCCCGCCCACACTCCGGATCGTATGACCACCTCTACTTCTTGACAACCACCAACAGTCCAGGGAATACATCTTCGAGACAATTTTTGTGTCCTTAACATCCGCCTTTGACCCAGAACACACTCGGGCATCTCATCGGTCGTCTACAACACAAAGGCTCCTACCTCTGCCGCCGGATAAGCCGCATCCTCGTGGGTTCCGTATAGGCTCACCATGTGCTCCCCCGCAAGCAGTCGTGTACCGCTTTGCCGGTACGCTCCTCAATTATAGCACCTTGCCGTGTACTGATGCCAGCTCTACGGCCGCAGCCGTAGTTCACACACAGAAACGTGCTTCATTAGTGTGGGATGGCCTCTCTCATGACGACATGCAGTCATACTTGACTAGGAAGGGCGAATAGCAGACACTAGCGACACTCAATCGTCAGTTTATTCTCTCAGTTTATTTCGTGAGACCGTGATTCAAGCGGGGGGAAAAGGGCCTAAGCGTGCTAGCGCCCAAATAAACTGAGAAATAAACTGACGATTGAGGGCGACTACTGTGTCCCATCGTCTTCTCTCTAGGACTCTCCGCTGCCAGGCAGCACCGCGGGAAGCCTAGATGGGCAACGAGGACGTCGGCTGTCTCAGCGGCCGACCCCCACCAGTGGAACGATACTCCTGGTAGTGTCGCGCAACGTCACATTCGCCCTCCTGGCGTGTCCTAAATTCTCTGTCTGACGACTTTAACGTCTGCGAGCAAATCCTCTCCAGCAAGAACCCATTTGCCGCCCTCATCACGTCTGGAACGCAGGACCTTTCACAGAAGCATGGCAGTAACATCTGTCTCACTCGCAATGCGCCGCGTCGATTCTAAGCATCGTCTTGCGAAAGAAGACGAAACACGCTGAACGTCGCTCTCGACGTCGGCTCGTCTCCAACGCACCTCTCCATTGGATCTGCGCTCACTGGCATATGGTCAAGCTCGAACATTCGTCTATCACGCAACCAGCCCGCTGCGTCTTTCTCCCTCCCGATGCACCGAGACTCTGAGGATTTCGCGATGACTTTCCGGATGGCTTTCCGGTACAGCGTTATAAAAGGACTCTTCAACTGTGGGGGGTCTCCAGACAGCTGCTGTACCTCGTTCTCGCCACTCACCCAAAGCCAACATGCTCCCCGTCTTCTTTGCGTTGCTCGCGGCTCCCTTTGCGCTTGCCGCTCCCCGTGGCATCGTCGGCTTCTATGACCCGACCTCACAGGGTGGCTCGTGGCTCGATAACGCCGGTGATGGCTACGGCGAGCCCATGAACGTCAGTCGCGTCGCGTATCCGCACGACGTATGTCTAATGCGATTTTTGCATCTCTATTCCTAGGTCGTGATCTCTGGTCTCTCTTCCCCTGGAGTGCTTACAAACGACGGAATCACGAATTTCGCTCGTGCGATTGGCTTGTGAGGCGTCCTCGATTTGTGCTGCTCTTCTATTTCTAATCTCTATCTGTTACAGCTCGATTGAATGCTTGGGCCTCCATCTGGGTGACCCGCAATCGGCCAACCTCGGTGACGGCAACGGTTGGGTGAATCAGACCATGGAGCTCCGTGAGGATTACGGCAGCTCGTCCATCGGTACATGCGGCGAGTCTCTCATCGGCGGCAACCACTTCCGTGTTTACCGCCAAAATGGCCCCTCGGGCAACAGTGGCGCGCTCTTCCTCGCGTAAGCATAACTCTTCATATATGAAGCCCCAGCTAACGTCCCTCATGCAATAATTTCAGTGTCTCTGAGGAGGAAGACGTCTTCGAGAACCACACCATTTCCCCCAACGGTTACAACGCAGGCCGGTAAGTGCTTAGAAGCGTTCGAAAAGCGGGCTATACTCAGTGCTGTTCTCTTCAGTGATGCTCTCGTCAAGTCAGCCGTGGGCACGACCCATTTCGATGGTGTCACCTACAGCACAACCGCCGAGACTCTCTACGGTGTCATGGTCGACGGAACCGACGGTGTCAATCACGGTACGCCCATCTAGTCGTTTCCTCTGCCATCTTTCCAAGCTGATCCTTCTGTGTGTTCTGTAGATATCGCGATCGACGGAAATGCTGTCCTGCTTACTGTCCGGATTGACTGAACATGTACTTAATTCACTAGGGTTTCGACTTGATAGTATTTCTAAGACCTCATCTATATGAAGCGAGAGAGCGGAACACGGGGGCGTTCTCACATGCTTCAATCCCCTCTCGCAAATCCTGATACTTAGTGCATCCTGCCCGGCTCTGCCAGTACTAGTGAGACCTTCAGCGCTTCATGTTTGTACTTGTTTGGTCCGACTTCGGGCGGTGTTACTGAGTTATGCGCGGCTACGCACTGTTCTCTCAAATCTGATCTTCACTTGCCTTGCAAACGAAAAGCAACGTTGCTTGTCGTCGATGGTGCACTCGCGCTCCGAGCTTTCGAGCGTGAGCTTAGGGCCTGACTGCCAGCTGTCTACCCCGACATCTCTGCATCCGGGCGGATTGGGTTCATGCGTTACTAGAGCTTCGTGCTTCGTTTCCTCGTGGATCCCCCACGTCCACACCGGTCGACTCGGGAGCTCGACAACGTCCGGGCATGGCCGCCCATAAATGGTAAGCTCTGTATTGTCTTCGTGGCGTTCTGCGTACTGACGGACAATTAGTAAGGTTCGCCTGTAGCAACGTGCGCGATGCTATCACGCAGACACCCATCCTTGTATTTCTGCTCACGCTGGTGCACTGCTTCCCGACATCAGAAAAGTATTATCCATCACCTTCCCTACTGCTCAACTGCCATTCCAGTCCACATGGGGTCTCCAGGTACGACGTGAATATCAACGACTGCATAGGCTGTGGGATTGCCTGTCGACCGCGGCACACGTTCCATGTGCAGCGGTGGGCACACACTCTACTCAGTCGCAGATTCTCTCTCTAAATTCTGCGCCATACTGGTAGAGTTCCTCTCAGGACGCTCATAGTCAGGCTATCCATAGGGAATGTCTCAAATCATCGCCAGAAGGCCATTCACTATGATAATCAGGTGCAGCTGGTGTTGTGCTGAATATAACTCTGAATTCGCGATGCTGAACTTGTTGCCATAGGCGGCCTGTTTGCTTCCATGCGGTCGCGTTCGAACGTTCATGCATCAAGCACCGACTTCCACGACTCGGTTTGCCTTAGAGCTTCCACGCTCGGCGGGGACTACCTCAAAACGATTGTATATAAAGGGCATGTTGAAGGCAGAAGTTCTTCGCTGCACCGCACATTCTGCATTTGCCAGTTGCCAGACAGCGCCATGATTGCTTTCCTCCTCGCATTGATCGCCCCCCTCGCATTGGCCACACCCAGCCTCAACCCTGATGCGAACGTCGGGGTCTTCGACCCTACTAAGAACGGTGGTTCATGGTTAGATAATGCTGGGAACGGTCTGGGCGAACCCATGAATGTTGGTTCCATGCTTCAGACATCAATTTCAAAGTCTAACTCGTTGAACTCATAGGTGGTCATTTCGGGTCTCAGCTCCCCAGCTGTGCTCACTGACGAAGGTATCGTCAACTTCGCTCGCGCTATTGGTTTGTGAGTGGCACTCGCGGCTTGTATAATACGTATGGCTATCTTACATGCCCCATGTACCTAGTTCGACGGAATGCTTTGGCATCCACCTCGGCGACCCTCAGTCGGCCAACTTGGGTGACGGTAACGGCGCTGTAAATCAGACCATCGAGCTCCGCGCAGATTTCGGGGACCCTGATCTCGGTACATGCGGGGAGAGTCTCGTCGGCGGCAATCATTTCCGGTGAGGTGCCCTTTTCGTTGGCAGCTACGCACAGCTGACCTTTTTCTAGCGTTTTCCGTCAAAACGGTCCCCTGGCGAACAGTGGCGCACTTTTCCTGGCGTACGTGCTTTAGAATGCGTTTGAATGCTCCCTCAGTGTTGAAGGTACAAGCGTGAGCAACACGCGCGGACGCGGGAGCAAGCGTCGCGCATCGTGAATAGGGCGCGGGAGCGCCCTCGGCAACTGGTTTGGCCAACGGACAACTTTATTCTCTGACTTACCGTAGCACGGACCTGTCGGTCCCGCACAATTAGTACAGTCCCGCGGTAGCTACACAATACAGACTCACGTATATAAACCGTAGCGTAGCGTACGAGAAGATCAGTTGATTCCTGATCTCTCGTACAG
>ALYI01003569.1:0-30062 GCA_001969225.1 Ceriporiopsis andreanae CBS 279.92 | reverse complement strand
AGAACATACTCAGCTAGGATCTATTTTATAGAAACTAACTCGAGTCTCGCATGTTTACACATGCCACATCCTTCAAATCCAGTCGATGACACCAGCATTCACCCGTATAACCGAGAACATGGCTCGCTCCGGCGAGTCTCGAGGACGTTTGGCTCGTGTCTCGCGTCGTCTGCTTGCAGTCGTGCGGATACTTGTCAGCGGGTAGAATGTCAGTCTGATGGATTTCTTTTCTCCTTACGATTGTTGTACTCCTGTAATATCGTGAAATGCAATCCCATATTTTGTTCACCAATTTTTACTGCAACGCGCGACTGCTGGATCAAAAACTTTTGCCGCCTTGAATCATGACTGTCTCTCGACCTCCCATCCGAGCTTTGCTCATCGATTTGTCTGGTACTCTCCATGTCGGTGTGACACCGACACCGGGTGCTGTGGAAGCTCTCGGTCGCCTACGGAGACACAACGCGAATGGTGAGCCGACTCTTGACCCGCACATATCTCGGAATCTGACCAAGGGTGCTCAGAAGCGGATGCTCTCGCCTCGAATGGCGGGAGATGTTATCCATTCAGATTCTGCAGCAATACGAGCAAGGAAGGCCGCCGCGAGCTGGAGGAGAGGCTGAGAGGAATGGGCTTTGAGATTCGGGTGGAAGACGGTGCGGAGATATCTGAACAGGAGAGAGAGATGTGGACGAGCCTCGGAGCCTTGAGCAGTCTCCTTCACAAGAAAGGCATCAAGAGGCCGTTCTGTCTACTCCAGGAGTCTGCGCGACAGGAAGTTCTGCACGATCTCGGAGAGGCCCCAGGTACGTCGCGGATACTGCTGCCCTTGCGACGCAGACCTTATAACCTTTGGCTCGCAGATGAGAGCCAGGACTACGATTCGGTTGTTGTGGGCCTCGCTCCGAACATGTTCACCTACGAGCACCTGAACACCGCGTTCCGCATCCTCCTTCCCACCGACTCCCACCCGGCGAAGCCTCTCATCGCGACCCACCGCGCAAAATACGTGCGAACAGCCCCGAAAGACGCGTCCAGCGAACACGACACACTGTCCCTCGGTCCGGGGCCTTTTGTCGCTGCTCTGGAAAATGCGACGGGCGTACAGGCAGAAGCCGTCGGGAAGCCGACGCGTGCTTTCTTCGACGCAGTGATCGCGAGCTTCGGGCCGCAAGGGGCGCAAACAGGCTTGATTGCTATCGTAGGCGACGATATAGAGACCGATCTTGGCGGCGGAGCCGTCGAGCTCGGACTGTGGCGTGTTCTCGGTGAGTGCACGCTCTGTTCTCATCCGGGTCATCTCACTGACAGCCCATGTAGTCAAGACAGGGAAGTATAGGGCGGGCGACGAACATCGACCGGGCGTCGTACCGCCAGACGAAGTGTGCGACAGCTTTGCCGCGTTCGTGGACAGCCTCCTGCAGACACGATAGACGATGAATATAACGATTGGTGCGAGATAACTACACTTTTAGACGCAAAAATGATAACATACTAGAACAACGTGTGCGAGAGTGGTGTGTTTGGTGGACGATCATGTGGGTATACAGATATGCGATCAGTGTGCTGAACGACGGGTATAGACGAAGTGATTAGAAGTTGAAGCCATTTCCGCCATATGCGCTATTTTGGAAGCCAGGATTGCCTCCAAACGGCGAGGCACCACCAAACCCAGGATCATTCGGCCAACCTGCACCAGGCGGGCCGCCGAACCCATTCTCTCCGCCACCGAACCCAGCTCCGAATTGTGTGCCGTCACTGAACCCGACGTTGATTTGCGGGAAGGCGCCACCATTCGCGTTGGATCCATAGCCGTAACCGTTGCCATTCGTTCCTGCCATGCCCGGCCCAGCGCCCGCACCCTGCTCTGCACCCCCTCCGCCTCCCCCTGTAATCCCGCTTTCGAAGGCAGCAACACAGTTTGCGAGGGCCGTCACGGTGTTGAGCGCCGCCTCCAGCTTATGACCACCTCCATCGGCTCCGTCCGCCTGGTCACTGCGAGTTCGGGCCTGCTGCTGCCGTTGAGCAGGCGCACTGCCTTGTCCCATGTTCGCGTTCCTACTCATGCCCATCCCGGTGCCCATTCCCATTCCGGGACACATACCCATACCGATTCCGTTGTTCATGCCCATGCCCATGCCCATTCCTGTACCTCCTCCCATTCCGAACGAGGTGTTCGGCCAGTTCATGGCGCCGAACGGCGCAGAGGGACTCGTCCCGGTTTGCGCCATGAGCCAATTGTTCATGATATTCTCCCTCGCAGAGAATTGAGTGTCCTGTATAGCCTTCCTGGTGTTGTAAGCGACAATCTCCCTCCACTCCTTGTACTGTTCCTGTAGTTGAGGGTCGGGATGGACCGGAAGGGCTGAACGAGGCAATGGCGGGAACGGGGTGTTCGTTAATGGATCCACGAGGCTGAATACAACGACGGCGCGCTCCCAGAACTGCGTGAAGCGTGGTCAGGTTCGCAGGCTTAGGCAACCAGATAGATGCAACACATACCGCGAAAGCGTCGTCCGGCGTCGCTTTGGCTTCGAAGACGGCAAGATGTAACCAGCCTCTTCGGTCTAGTACTGGGGTGCTTTGGCCGGCCGATGTACGCTGGTACGTGTATGGGATACGGGCTCGCTCGTAGTACGTTTGAATGTTGCTGAGTATGACATCGGCCTGCACGGAAATGTCAAGTCAGCGAATCAGCGACAAATTTTGCATGCACAAGTAATGCGTGACACAAGCGCGCCTGGTACAAGGGTACATATAGCATAGTACTCACCTCTTCCACAGTCGTCCCCCTTCTACGAAGCATCCAGGCGTACTTGGCGGGTTCAATAACACCAGAACGTTGCAACTGCGCGTCTTCGCAGTTCGCGTCCATATAGTAGAACAAGGCATCTACTATACGTTTGAGGATATCCGAAGGCTTGCCGTCGGGAGTGATTAATCTGTCAGATGCAAATCAGCCGTCGCTCGTCATATAAGCAGCGGGATAGACGTACGAGCCGTAGAAATCTGCAATAGGTACAGTCGATCCGCTTGGATCATCGTAATCGACCGTCGAATAATTGGGATTGGTAGCAGCGGGTGCCAGATCAGAGGGTTGTCCTGGAGATGAACAAGGACTCGGGGGCGCTGAGGCTGGCGCACTCGCAGGAGGGGTAGGAGGGAGCCAATCAGTACGGGGAGATGGCAAGAGATATTGCGAGGAGTGCGGAGAGCATGGCGATGGGACTGGGAGGAACGGGGACGACGGGTCGTGAGGCACAGAAAGAGATCCCGACAAAGACTGAGAGTCTATGCCACTCGCGACTGATGTACTCGGAGAATGCCCACGGCGATGCTTCGGCTCCTTGCTCGATGAGCGAGATCGAGAGAACCAACGACGCATTGAGGGTACCTTCACTGAGTTCGACAGAGTCGAATGTCCAAAAGCAAGGGAACATCATGTTGAGAAGGTGAGAGCTCGTCCTATATACGCCCCGCGCACAGCAACAAGCTGTGCCCAATACTGAGTCGAGAATATTGAATACAATGCGTGTTGTGCACGAGGCACTGCCTTGTCCGGTGCAACTGATCACCGCAGCGCGTCATGCTAGGCGCGGCGGGAATAAGGAGGAAGCAGAGAGAGGAGGGCATCCTTGGATTGAAGGGAACAAACGCGAGGTCAGTCGCAAACTGTTTAGCGATGGAGGTGATAGAAATCAAGATGTAAGCGGTCGAGGGGAAAGAGAAAAGGCATGAAACTTACACTCTGTCCGCGCAAGCGCAGGTCGTGATGCATTCGCATTTAGGCTTCCTTCGCACAGTGTACAGCCTTGTGCAGTGTGCTTGCCGGATTATGAGGATGCCCGTAATTGGCAGATGGGCTGAGACTTCTAAACTAATCGAATCGATAGGTCGAGACCCAATGTGTACGATAGCGATAACCCTGTAGGAGAGCAGAACCTAGTGGCCATGAGAAGTGCGTGAGACTGCGTCCAACAACGTTTTTCTTGATGCGCGAGCGAAAGCCATCCAGGGTCTAAGTATCTCGTTTCAAAGGCGTCCGTCCTGCAACAAAAATACCGGCCTTGTTGATTGCGGGCGCACATCGGAGAGAAAAGAGAGACTCACTTAGTGCCGCCAGCCAACTTCGTGCCCATTCTCCATCATGGGTTCGACGAAGCCCCGAAATATCCACTTAGTATTCGGCGTGCCCTCGTCCATCCGCCCCTCGTCGTTGACAAATCCACGCAGGTCCCGCGACCAACGCATGCCATAGCCCTCTGGTACGCGTACTTCGTAAACGAGTACTTGATGCGGTAGCCAGTGCAGATTCCGCCATGTCGCCACAGGGACGACCTTCTCGAACAGAGCGAGTGCGCGCGCGTTGATCGATGACACTGACCCGTGAGGCGTTCCCCACCACCCGCCTTCCGTGTCGTCTGAGTTACCCGAGCGGGGCGCGTGTTTCGACCACGCGCGAGCTCCTGCAGTAAGACCTACTTTGTTGGGAACGAGGAACGCGGCCAGGCATGCGTCAGAAGACGGCGGGGTCGTTCCTAGAGCTGAACCGACGGTGTACGCCATGCCCTGGAGAAGATGCTTACTGAGCGCATCATCGGGTAGAGGGGAAGCCACCTTGAGCAAGGCGTTCAGCTTCTGCCTTGCAGGATCGGCCGAAGCGTCCTCGAGCATGTTGAGACAGCGGGGAGTGGGAATGAGCGAGCAAAAACCGTCATCTGGACCGGCAGATACTGTAGGCGCGTTGGTGGGACAGTCAAGGGCAACCATTTGCACAAGAAAAATAGACAGCGTAGCACGAGTGAAAGCAGCGCGAGGTCACGACAGAGAGAACCGAGCTC
Source organism: Ceriporiopsis andreanae CBS 279.92 (assembly GCA_001969225.1). Lineage (NCBI taxonomy): Eukaryota > Fungi > Basidiomycota > Agaricomycetes > Polyporales > Meruliaceae > Ceriporiopsis > Ceriporiopsis andreanae. The sequence goes on along the minus strand of ALYI01003569.1, from coordinate 25,221 downwards.
TGGTCATCGTTGTCGTTATCCAAGCTTTCAAGCGCGCGACGAGCTCGAGTGACCGAGCGCTTCCTCGCCGATGTCTTCTGTCCAAAACCTTCATCTGAATGCATGCCAGCTTATCTACACCCTCTAGAACTCGTCCTCTCGCGAGCATGTACGGCAATGTTACGCGGAAAATGAACTCATCGGGATAGTCAGCCTCCGGCCAACGAGAGCCAGCTTTCCGACCTGTTGTCTCTGCTGGGGTCGTCACCTCCCACCCATGCAAAAAGCTTCCATGTTTAGCCAGCTGTGAATGAATGAGGTAGTGATTTCGGTACACGGTGCATGCTGCACAACGCAAAATCGAGCATCCGATTACGTCTTGACCGGTGTTACACTGTTTGCTGCCAGAGGTCACCAGATGTCCGGTGAGCACTCATTGTTCATGTGGCAGTCAGCTTTCTCATCTGTATAGGTATTGAGCTCAGAGACCGCTTGGCTTGGATCTCCCGAACCCTATATATACGGATGGCGAGTATCTCGACGGGGTACCAGGACTCAGTACTCAGTACTCAGGCGCCATGAGGCTTGCTCTCATTTCGACAGCTATTGCGAGCCTGTCTTCCTTTTCTACTGCCGCAATTTATGAGGACGTGTCCCAGCTGCCTGCAGCGAATTATGACTTCATTGTCATCGGTGGTAAGCAAATCTCGGATCCATAGCTTATTCCCTCATTGCATTGGCATTTCAGGTGGTGCCGCCGGAAATGTAGTCGCAAATCGCCTGACCGAGAACCCGTCGTTCACAGTTCTACTGTTAGAGGCGGGTGTATCGTACGCGCTGTTCGCTTTTATCGTAATTATCTGTGCTGAAGCATCGTCTAGCAATGACGGTCTACTAGACCACATCGTGCCTTTCTTCAATATTTTTCTTCGGACGCCGAATGCGCAAGACTGGAACTACACAACCGCCCCACAGGCAGGCTTGGATGGACGGGTTCTACAGTATCCTAGGGGGAAGCTGTTGGGCGGGTGTACGTCGATGAGTAAGTCTCTGTGTACCTACACGAGCTGGATCTCGTGACACGCCTGTTCACAGATGGCATGGACTATGTGCGCGGGTCTGCAGATGACTGGGACCGTTATGCTCGGGTTACGGGAGATGCTGGCTGGTCTTGGAAGGGAATTCAGCCCTACATTCGCCGGGTGAGTACGTTGCTGCTACCGTATGTTTCTGACACTGACTGTCGTATCAAGAACGAGCACTGGACGCCCCCCACAGACCACCATAACACAACGGGCCAGTTTGATCCTGCAGTACACGGCTTCCACGGTATCAATGCCGTCAGCCTTTCGGGATTCCCACGCGAAATCGATCCTCTTGTACTGCAGGCCACGCAGGAATTAGGCGGTCCCTTCTCCTTCAATCTCGACACGAACTCCGGGCATCAACTTGGCATGGGATGGATCCAGTCGACCGTCAAGAATGGGCAACGTAGCAGCTCTGCGACGTCCTATCTTGGCCCGCAATTCATCTCGAGGCCAAATTTACACGTCCTGCTCCGTGCGCAGGTCACACAGCTCGTCGAAACGGGTCCCAGGCATGGAAAACCGACCTTTCTGACCGTAGAATTCGCCTCTGATGCGAAAGGTCTGCCCCGTTTGCCATCGCATTTCCGGTAAGTCCAACTGATTTGCCGATTTTACAGCTACTCGACATCAGATGACTGCATCGAAGGAAGTTGTCTTGTCAGCAGGTTCAATCGGCACGCCCCAGATTCTCATCAACTCCGGAATTGGCGACCCTCAAGAACTCGCGGCGCTGAACATAATTCCTCGCGTCGACCTGCCAAGTGTCGGCAAGAATCTATCAGTTCACATCGCGACGTCTGTCGTGCATTTCGTGAACTCCACGGATACTTTTGACGACGTCGTCCGGAATGAAACTCTGCGGACGGAGCTACTCGCGCAGTGGAACCGGACTCATGACGGCGTGCTTGGGGAAAGCTTCAGCAGCTTCGGTGGCTTCGCCAGGATGGCAGCGAACACCAGCATCTTTGAAACGCACCCGGATCCTGCGGCCGGCCCGAATACTGGACATTTTCAAAACGGGGTTTCTGTACGTGAACGTCGTGACTCGGTTGCCAGTATGCTGACTGGGCTCTATGGGAGGGTGATATCTCGCTACCGCCGACTGGCCATTTCATCAGCGTAGGAGCCACATTGATCACTCCCACATCGCGTAAGTGTTTGGTTCGGGCATCTTATCGCTTTACTCATATCTTCCAGGTGGATCGATCACCCTGAATACCAGCAACCCTTTCGACCAGCCCATCATCGATCTCGCATGTCTCACGACCCGCTTCGACATATTCGCTCTTCGAGAAGGCATCAAGAGCTCGCGCAAGTTTCTGACTGCCCCTGTGTGGCACGGATACGTCCTCGGTCCTCAGGGCGCTCTTGGCAATGCAACGACAGATGAGGAGATCGAGGCCTTCGCTCGCGCAAACGCATCACCGAACGGGCACGTTGTTGCTACCGCTAGCATGTCTGCTAGACACGCCTCTTTTGGCGTCGTGGATCCAGACCTTCGTGTCAAGGGTGTAGAAGGGCTGAGAATCATTGACGCTTCTGTGCTGGTGAGTGCCACTAGATCTAAGTGAATCGTTGCGCGACGAATTTGACTAAAAACTGGCATTCTGACAGCCCTTTGTGCCCGCGGGTAACACGATGTTTCCCACCTACATGGTCGGGGAGAGGGGCGCAGATTTAATCAAGGAGACGTGGCTGTAACGCTGTCGAAATGTTTCATACAAAATGAAGTACGTTCAACGGCGGTCACATCGCATCCAACAATTTTACGCGTGCAATTCTCCAAGTATCAGACAGTCACCAGACCAATGTCACGATGAGCGACTCTGAGCGCCACACAAATTTTACTATACAGGAAGAAAGCGACTACGATACAAGTTGCATGAAGATGCGGCGGAACCTATCGTATCAACTATGGCATCAATCGCAACACGCGCGAAAACGGAGAAGTGGAGAGAGACGGACACAAGTGCGATGGTGACTTGGGGAAAGAAACATACCACGACAATTACAGAGAGAGAATACCTTCCGACTCGACGATGTGGGGCAGTCCATCTATCACTCGTCCTTTCTCACTCCCGGCTACATCTGACGCCCTGTTTGGCGTACGCGGTACGACGTCCTTCCCGATGAACGGCGGCATGATGAAATCGCTGTTTTCCGGTGTTCGTAGAACTTCGGTGAAGACGCTGCTCGTCGCGGAACTGGCGGTCTGGACGAGGGGTGGGGCGAGAAGGGTCTGCGGTTCGGCAGGAATGTCGCTGTGCTCCTGCTCATGTGTTGATGATGAAGATACCTGCGGTGCCTCGGACGCGGCTTGGACGACGACTGGCTCCGCTTCCACTTTCTCAGTGCCTGCGACTGCCATCCCCCGAAACTCTTTCGCGTATCCCCGCATCCCACTCCTCAACACGTTGATCGTCGAGATGGTCTCCCGCAGCGTCGTCTTATGATACGGTCGCCACCCCTCCGGAAGCCTCTCATGCGCGAACCAGTAACGCAGGCGCTCGTTGGGCACTCCCGAGAGCGGCGTCGTCTCCGGGTTCTGTTTCTTGCCAAGGAGCCTCTGAAACAGGCGAGAGAAGAAGGACGTCGATGCGAGGGCGGTACCCTCTGCGTGAAGAGCGGGGTCGGGGTTGTTGAGGCAGTTCAGGACAATCGCCATCTCCCCGCGTGCGAGTTCCGCGTGGATGAAGTCGAGGCCCTTGGGATATGTTGCCTCGCGACGCGCTCGCACATGCGCAACGTCGAGAGGCGTCATGACGCGTCCGTCCGTCGAATCTTTGAAGAACGCGGCGAGCATCTCCGCATCGCCATGGATCGGCGCGTACTCCTCGGTGTCGGCGTCTTTGTGGTACAAGCTCGCGTTGTGTTCAACGCCGCCGTGCCGGGCAAGGTCCTGCAAACACATCTCCTGGCCACCGCGTGTGGACTGACCGAGGAGGAAGAGAGCGCCATGGGTGAGGAACCACGCCAACGTGCCTGAAAGCGCAAAGCATTCCTTCAACGCTTTGATGATCAGCGCGGCCGTAATCTTTTTGCCATCACGGGGCAGGTACCCGTGGTTGGCCATCGTATTGAGGGCGGGGCAGGGTGCGCGGACATCGCCAGGCTGAGGCGGACAGAAAGCATGAGGATTCGAGCCCGATGCACCTGTGATTGGACATCTACCCCCAGCATGGGTATGCTCAGGGACGGACGACGATGCGGGCGAGGGCGAGGAGGACATGGCTGAGGTGGTGAGAGCGAGAAGAGGGCAGTTGAAGCTGGGCACCAAGCAAGTTCTTATCATAGCCTGAGAACCAGGATCACGCACAGATTACCCAGCAGACTAGTGATTCTAGAGGCTGTCCGAGTGGAAACCACTGAGGACGGCATTACCACCCCTCCGAGCGACACCGCGTGCGCCAGCTGATTCGTGCCCGTCCTGGACATTGCCAGATAGTCTTTGCACGTCGCAGGCCAGGCCGCCAGGGTGCTCGGTCAAACAGAGGTGGCCGTACTGGCGGTGAGCGCGACACAGCCGAGGCGAAGCTTCGCGTCAACCTGGGATGCGATGTGGCAGCCGAAGGACGAGGAATGGAAGCCATCACCAAGCGTGAGTGCGCAGATCTCAATTGGCCAGCGTTTGAAAATCGCCCGCGCTCCGTCGAGCCTTGGGCGTCCCGTGCCGACGCAAAGCGCGTTCGGGCCATCAGCGCTGTCGTCGGTAACGTGAACGTGCTTCCAGTGTTGAGATCGCGTCGCCATTTGTCGAAGGCACCAGGGTCGCGGAGCGGCGTCCAAGTCGAATTGCGACCCATCCGCGGCAGGGTCGGGTGTGCATTCACAAAGTCACTGTGCGCAGGGCTGATCTCTGGCATGTACCTTCATGAATCCGACTTTAGGAAGGGCCGACGAACCAACATAGTTCAGATGGCGGGGCTGCAACCGAATGTATTGCGACTACTTCCACCTTGGAAACGCGCCGTAATACTGAAGTCCCGATGACTCGCCCGCACCTTGGATCAAGCGTTTGAGACCGACGCCAGCCCGAACGGGTTTCCACCCGGTACTCTCAAATGAATTGCTAGTTTCATAGCGGCAGAGTTACGACTACGTGGCTGTGACTGAGAGCGGGCTAAGGGTCTAACATCGGAGCATCGTATAAAAGATGCTTGACCCCACTCGCCACAGCAATCTGCCTCGTCATGCCCGTCACTCGATCTCAAACCTCCGTGCGTGCAGCCCATTCTACGGTTGCGGCCGACGCTAACCTATTTTTTCCGTCAGCTTCACAGGAAACTCGAGATGAACAAACAGTGCAACCAGGTTGGATTTCCAAAAACGCGGGCGGCAAAGATCAAAGTGTTGAGAGATGCGGCTAGAGCTGCAATAAGTGAGTCTGTCCGTCTCCACCAAACGATTGCGATCGTTAAGAATGCTACTCGTTCAGGGAGCACAACAGGCGACCCTACTGCCGGAATCTCATGGGAAAAATTCGTTGCGCTCGTGGTCGATAAGCATAATGTGGAGTTCACCAGCTGGCCCGCTCATGTCCAGCTGAAAGACCCGAAAAAGCTTACGGCGGAAGACCTCGACGCCCTGGTAAAAGTATGGCTCCGCGGTGCATTTACCATGACCACCATCCCTTCCGCGCAGCTCCAATCTCGGCGCAAGTGGTGGATGAACGCGGTTATTCCTCCGCATATCCGTAAAACTCGCAGCGATAAGGGCGAGAAAAACTATCGGAAAAAAGGAAGGCCGAAGAAGCGGGTTCATTTTCCTCAGTACGGTTTCCGTACTCCTGCGGTGGTGCCCGACGGGTTTGACGATCACAAGCCGCATTGGGTTTGCGAAGTCGTACTTAACCGCCACAAGCCGTTGAAAGCACGTAGATAGCTTCTTTATACGCGCCATGCGGCTTGACAAGATACAAAGTCTCGAATGATCGTCTGTGTAGATATCAATGTACCTATCCGTTCACTGGAAAGAGTCATATGTCGAATAATGTCTGTGTCCGCGTGCGGCAGCGATCTGTGTTTGATCTTTTCGAGTGAGTTCGTCGTCCTTGAGTCGCAGCCTGCGAATGAAGAGACATTAATATCGAGAATAACGAGCTCTCGTACTTTCATACGCACAACGCTTCGTCCGCGGTGAGATATGAGCTCCCAGCCTCCGGACCTGTCTCACGGGCTGCTTTCCGCGCATCTTTGCGGCTCCGCCTGACCTCCAGCTTGCCGTGTCTCTCACTCATTAGCTCATCTGCCCAGTCCTTCCAATCTGGCCGCGATTCCAGCGCATCGCGCAGCGTTTTCATGGTCGTCTGCCATCCGGGGTATCCAGCGCGCAAAGCGCCGCGGATTTGCATCAACTCGCCGCGCTGTCGGCCCTTCTTCGTCGGTGGATGTTCCGTGGTTCGCCATTTTTCAAGGAAGTCAACGAGAGCGGAACGAGGCATATTCCCATGCCAGTAACGAGATGATACGCCGTTAGGACCTTGAGGAGGTGCCATGTGCAACCGTGGTCTACAAGCAGAGATCAGCTCGACCAACTCATAAGGAAACTAGTATAATTCAAACTCACCTCTGAAGCCGTCAGCTACGTGGGAGGTGTGGTTCTGATTAAAATCAGTTGACTGGAGACCCGACGGTCGAGAGAAGAGTGAAGCACAACACGCTCACGTGCCGGTCGTAGAATAATTACGCGACGCGCACGGCGATCACACGGCTCCGAACTCGAACTCTTTCTCACAACGACCACATCCACATCCTGTGAAGACTCTTGGGTTCCGTCTCTTACGCAACCACAGCCTCCAAAAACCATTCACATCTACAAGAACGTCTTTTCACTCCCCAGAAACGCAATCGAAGGCGAGGAAAACCCCAAAGACGACTCGCTAGCTTATTCGTGCGTTGAACGAGTCGGAACGACGGCGTGGACATGTGGCCCCCCTTATAAATCAACTTCGGGCTATGGGGTGAGTTCATAATTTCAACTGTACATAACCGTCCATGAGACTTAGCCAGCGCTCAGGCGAAGCTCGACTTGCCACGAATCATGGCCATTGGGGGACGGCCGGGACCGCCAGGGAGATCGTCTCTTGTGGAAGCTTTATCAGGGGTACGTGACATCCTCGTCAAAACTCACTCGACTTGAAGTTTTATTCTAGATCTCTGTGCCCCGAGATGCGGGTGCTTGTACCCGCTGTTCGTTTGAACGTCGTCTCTCGGCCTCGGACGAGGTGGCCCATGCCAAGGATCTATACGAGGAGAGTATAATCAGCAAGTACACATGCTTGCTGATGTTCGCGAGGCACCTTTCGAGGAACGTCTGACCGACCGGTCTCTTCTTGAACCCGCGCTTCGACGCGCGCAGGCCACTGTCCTCAATCAAGGGTGAAGGCCAGTGATGGCACTCACTCTGCTGGAACAGCAGTTACGAGAAAACGAGCGTATCTTTCTCAAGGAACGTGGCCTGGGGGGAAATCTCTGGGCCGCATCTCACCGACTTGACTTTCATCGTTTTCCCTGGTGAGATCGTTCGTATCCGCTTTTGTTAGAGTCGCGCTGAATGGCTTCTATACAGATCTCAAAGAAAACGCTGGCGCGGAGAGCGTTCCTGTTGTCGGAAATTTGATCACTGCTAATTTCGCTGGAACAACGCGATTCTAATCGCGCTGCCGATGAGTGGTAAGTGCTCTGATTTCATGATCGCTGTCAGCTCCTCACGGCACGTTGTAGACGATAACGAGAGCACTTATCTCTAAAGCGGCGCAACTGGCGAGACAAGTCGAACCATCCGGCACACGCGCGGTTGACGTCATGGCCAAGTCTGACACTCTGACTTCTGGCACCAAGAAGCTATGGTTGGACATATTGGAAGGTCGACATCGACTTCAACATGGACATTACTGTACTCGACAGCTGGACGACGCGGAGCGTAATAACGACGTGACTCAGGCCGACGTGCGACTCGCGAGCCACCGAGCAAGCGTTCTTCGCAAACACGATGCCGTGGTCGGCTGCAAGCCAACCCGACGCGACCGCGTCGGTACCGAAAACCTAATATCAAACCTTGCCCGATTACTCTCGTGGACGATCTGCGATGCGCGAGTCTCGTTGAAGAGCATATGATGCTATTGACTCGTCGACCACCCCTTTTTTCAGGATCCCGAAGTTGATAGAGGAAATAGCACGTCAACTTGCGGCATGTTCTAATTGACTGTCCTCTGGCCACAAAGAAAGAACCGCTGGAGTTCGTGTTCACGAAGGTCGCAACATTCTGCGCGTTGGTCAAGAGTCACATTGTCGGCGATGCTGGTCTCGCCTCTCTTGTGCAGACGAACCAATCGACGTACGAACTATGCAAGCGAGTTCATTATCTCGCGTGCTTGGGGTGTAAGACTTCGTCCTCATGTATAAGTATGTACAACCAGCAGAGAGGACTCAATGTCATGGTTTATTGTGAGCCAGAAGAGTCCGATTACTGTAAGCTGCAGCCATAAGAATGGCGTTGCCGTGAATCTCTGCTACCGCCAAAGGGGCCCTAAGCGAGGTCCGTTTGAGCGCTAAACATCCTTTGTTACGAACTTCCGCCCGAATGGACGAGGATGTCAAGGACGAGGGGCCCAGCTCTGGAGCACACCTTGCATTTAGAACAAGGCTTGCTGCATACAAATACAACTCGCCCTCTCCCAGCCCATCGAAGAGCATACCACGACATGCCTCTCACTCACCCCGCATCGTAGAATCGGAATCGGAGCACGGCACACCTAAGCGTGTACAGAAACGGAAGCGGTGCTCTTGGACCGACAGCGAGGATGAATTGCCTGCTCTCAGACGCGTCTCACGAAGAACTGAGGACCACGACGTGAGCGAAGGTAGCGAGAAACCGCGCAAGAAAGGAAAGAAACCTGCTCGCCCATATGCGCCGCCGGAGACATACGAGCATCTTCACATGCTTCCTGATCATTTGGAGCAGTATCTTGACTGTACGTTCTATATCATCTTTTGGCCGTATTACGCACTCACGCCTCCATCACTGCAGTGCTATTCTGCGGTATAAAGTGAGTACGCAGGGCGTCACATAGGCCTTATACCGTACGCTATCCACTAAGCCACGCAGCCCAGGTATCTCGTCCGCGGAATGCGGTCATCATTATGCGCATCCAACGAATACTTTCTGGAAATGTCTCCATCTATCTGGTGAGTCGGCCGTGCATGTTTACTACAACCGATGTGCTCCGAGTCAGTAACACATGCCACGCTATTCAGGTCTCACCGACCGACTTGTGATGCCCGAGCAGGATTATACACTCCCCGAACAATATCATTTTGGTTTGGTGAGGCTATCTGGACGCCGGCTGAAGTCCTGTACTAATCATACGTCTCAGACGAATCTTGTGGATCGGCCTTCCGCCGAGGTCAGTACTTCTTTGGTCTTCCCTTGAGCCGCGTTTGACTAATCTACTTCGTAGCAATCAGAGCTTTCAAAAGTCGAGATGGGCGCGGGAGTACCGGAACTCATGAACAAGATTGCCAAGTACCGCCCACGTATGGTTTGTTTTCTCGGGAGGTCTATATGGGATATCTTCATCAGGCGGGTCTACCGTATGCTGCAGCCACCGCCTCCGCCTCCGCCACCTAGAAAGCCAAAAACGACGGCCCTATCGTCTAATTCTTCCCCTGGGCCGTCACCCCGACGAGTGAGATCGCGCTTTTTCCCTCGTCCGGAGGGCTCAAGCGAAGAGGGGAAGTCACCAATAGCTTCTGAGGCACCAGTTACCCAGAGCCCAAAGCAGCGCCGCGTTCTGATGCCCAAATACGCCTTCAGCTGGGGTCTACAACCCTTCAAGGCCGTTCATCGACAGTTGTGTGAGTTATTATTGATGTCATCCCTTGAGGTTGATCTGAGAACGACTACGTATCCGTTAGATGAGACACCACCTGTCGTGCAAGAGACCCTGTTTTTTGTGGTACCTAGTCCCTCGGCACGAGTTGTTCATTATCAGGTCTGTCTTTGGAGCCTCTCAACGTGCACAGGCTGACCAGAAAGCTCTGTAGTGGTGGGACAAAGTCAAACACTTCGAGGCCCTAAAAGGCTGTATTCAGGAGATGCAGGCGTTCAAAATCGATACGTCGCGGATGCATGCTATTCCAATTGAACGTACGACCTCTAAATCTATCTACTGGCTGGTACCGCGCGATCCCGCCTAGACCACACGTCACTTGCTCGCTGGGTATACTAACCTCAAATATATTCTGCTTTCTTCTTTAATACACTATTTGGTTTACTACGACTGTGCTCGCCAGCCACATTCGAATATCATCTACAAAGTCGCTCATTATTACTATTTCGTACTCTTCATCCATTCTTCGTCCATGTAGCCGACGCCGATATCGTCGAACTGTTCGACTTCTTCGACCGCTTGCTTGTCCTCGGCTTCCCATCCTTGCCACGTGCCTTCTTCCTCATGTTCCACAGGAAGAGGTTCCATTCCAGTAGATGGCGTAGACAGCACTTCACCTTCTTGTGAAGTGGACCGAGATGCAAAGCCGGAAGGCGGGTCAAGGCGGAGGAAGTCCTCGTCCTCCTCGTCGAATTCTAGAGGGACCGAACTCGAAGTGCCACCTCGAGCGGCGAGCTTGGGAGACCGAACCTTGCCTATCTCACGGCGAAGACGTCCGAGTCCCTCTGACATGCCGTCGCTGATTCCTGCAGCGACCCGGTTGATGGGTATAGTAGTTCTCCCCGCAGAACGCGATGTGGGCCCGTTTGGATACATCGGTAGGACCGGCGGCGAGGGATTCATGTACCGGAGTTCCCCTGACAGCGCCGAAGCCAGAGGCTCGTCAAACGAGGACGGGAATCCACCTCCTTGAGACGGAACAGAGGAGCCAGAGACGAACGACTCGCTCATTCCCCCGCCAGAGACGCTGACGGCTACTTGACGCCGCACCTCAATTCTCTGTGCAGGCACATCGAAGCGATGGCTACGCAGAAGGGCATGATAATCCTCGCCCAGATGATGGAAGGCGAACTGGTGCGCCAGATATACTGACTTCGGGACGATCTTCCTCGATCTCGAGCAAGTAGAGAGCTCTGCCTGCGACAGCCAGCTATGATATATTGTGTCAGCGGTGGCAGGGACGAAATAGCATGTAACGCACTCAGACTTGGCTGGGCGGCCAGCGAGAGCTCGTCTCGATTGTCTTGGTCTGAACGACGGCTTGATCTCCGGCCAATTCGCGCTGCGTCTCAGCGGCCAGGTAGCCACCACAGCATCGTGTGCGACAAGATCTGATGGTCTCTCCATCATTCTGGAGAGAGCGGATAGTTGCCGAGGAGGGGTAGGAGTATTTGCAGGTGCCCCAGCGAGTCGGCTTATAGTACTGACACCAGGGAACGATATACTGCCACTGGAGATGGGGACACCTCGGATGGTCGCGGTGAAATCATCCCTGGCCCGCTTGGAGACAGTGACTCGACGTAGGGACAGCGTTCCATCGCGAGGGTCCACAAGAAGAACGTCTTGATGGTGATTGGGCTGTGGCTCGACATGCTGAGCAGGAGATGCCGAGTGTGCAGACGAGGGGGATGACGATACAGAATGCGAAGGAACCACCGCAGACGGCGGCATTAGGGAGGATGGAAGTACAGTATTGGGGTGAAGGAACGTAAAGGCCGTCGCGGGTGATACGTGATCGTCGTTGTAGGGCTTTAGAGGGCGCAACCGCACCAGCGGAGTGAGCTCTGTGGAAAGCAGCTGCTGCATCGAAGCACGGTCAACATTGCAGGAGGCAGAACGGGGTCGGGGACATACCGGCTCGGGCACATTCATCACTCTTATGCCCAGATGACTAGCCTCGTCCGTGGGTCCGCCATAGGGGTTGAGAGCGAAAAGGTGGATGGTCCGCTTCCGGGTACCGACAGCCAGCCAGCGTCCGTCATGTGTCCAACCCAGTTGCTCCACGATGCCTGATGTACGCCCGCGCCGCAGGTCGTAAATATGCCACGGCGGGGAAGTGGAAGACGACTCCAATTCGATGTTACGACCTGTGTCAGCTTCGGGGTCCTTAATGACACCGGATCTCGTGAGGGTCTTGGGTGAAGGCCGCAGACGGTATACTTTCATCGTCTGGCCGTCCTTCAAAGCTACTGCAAGGGATATCCCGTCCGCAGAGAACTCAATCTCGCTGACAGGCTGATGCTTCGACACCTGATACTCCGCGAGGACGTCTGGTGGAGGTAGGGGTGTGCGAGCAGAGCACAGAGGCTCGAGATCGAGAACAGTGATGTAGAAACTGCTGTCCTTCGGTCTGGTGTGAACGGGGAGCGAGGGAACCAGTATATTAGCCTGGTTTCCGGCCCCTGTATCGGATCCAGCGTGGTGGCCACCCTCCGACGTCATGGAAAGGCGACGTTCGTGACCGCGCGCTGAAGCTTCAGGCGCGCTCCTGGAAAAGAATTTTCCAGGGGCTGGGGTGACGGGCGGCGGTCCATTATATTCGCCGGCCATCGCGGCCGACACGCCTGCTCGTGCGGCAGAGTAAGCCCTCCCGCCGATGGCCTTCATGCCACTGAAGAGACTTCCGCCAATCTTCATCGCCGCAATGCCCAACTCCGCTTGAGTTGTCGGGAATTTCAGCTGGTCGTCGTCGAAAGCGCCTTCTGAGGCGGTGCGAGGCGTCCTGGAGGAAGACTGTGTAGGCGACGTGGGCCGCGGAGGAGCAGATGCGAATGCTAAGAGACGATGTGACAGGGCAAATATGGGTTGGGGTATCGCGGTGATGTCTGAAGAGGGAATAGAACCACCGTCATTCTCTACAGTTGATAATGATACAGAATCGTGAATGTCCAATTGGGATGATGGGTGTGCGAATAGTGTTAGGGACGAAGCGGGAAGAATGTACAATGTGCGGAGCGTGCGTGACGAAAGAATATGCAGAGCGGCGGGCTCCGAAGCGCTCTGAAAAGGACGGGTCTCAGAAGAGCAACGAGGGATTGGATGCAAGCAACTCACGAGGACAATGAATTCGTTAGAAGCCGAGAACGATACCAATGAAGGCAGAGTGATCTTCTTCACAATCTCGTGAGTGCGTAAGGAGTAGACCACAAAAGCACGATCGTCCGTCTTGGAGCTAGTCGGAGGTGAGCACTCTCAACAAGAAAGAAAAGACAATGCACTTACAGGAAGCCTACTAGAGGTCGTTGCGCCTTCAGCGGGTCATCGACATTGACGCTCTTCGGTTCCGGTAGCATGTCAAGTGCCTCGATTGCACCCCACTGGGGACCCAACAAGTTCAAGACTTCGGACACAGACCCTAGGTTGGTGCAGTCCCAGATCTGCAAGCCGGTCCGGTACCCTAAGAGTACCAATCGCCTGGTAGTGACAATACCAACGGATCAGACAAGAATCAGCGGCGGAACGGAAGGACGTACCTTGGAGTATCGTTGTCAGTGACGCTTCCAAACGTGGCGCAGATGACATCTTCGCCGGTGTCCGTGCTAGGATAGGTAGTGGGTGTCGGGCGCAATGATGGCGACCGCTCATCATGATGGATTTCCTCGTCCAGATTGAACACCGCCTCTTCCACCTCGTTCGCGCGCCAGCGTTTCTCCTCCCACGCCGGCCCCCGATGGTCTGAACTGACGTCGCTGCCTCGTCGTTTCCAGTTGTTCCCCTCTGCATCGGAACCCGGCCGATGCGCGGACGAAGAGCTCGCTCGCGACGGCGTGAGAAAGCTACCGAACGACACCGGCCGAGAAACACGCGGTGGCGTCGGGGCCACTGACGGGATGGGGATCGACGAAGGGACGTATCCGCGAATGGTCCGCGAGAACGATTCCAGTGTTGATGGTTCACTGAATGAGAGCCGCATGTCAGTCACTCCATGATACGGGCGAAAGCCAGATACGCGGAGAGAAAGTATGGGGAGCGGAACGGAATGAATTGGGGGCGGGGAACACGCTTTACTACGCGTTACTTGACGACGCAGCTAGCGTGCCTGCTTCACGCGTTCGAGAAGGAGGGAAGAGCAGCAGAGCCTAGACGACCGCTGACTAGCCCCTATCCGGCACGCCCAAGGCACGCAATTCGCGCCGTCTCAGTGCGTAAAGCGACCGACATTGCGCGAAGCTGCATGGTCCAAGGGTCCACGGCCAGCAGGTTCGCCAGGGTCGCGTCGAAAGAGGTGCGAACCTTGTCCGATGCGATAGGATGTGAAACAGATCGCGTAGGAGATACTCACCGCGCCAATTGAGGGGAACGGACATGCCCTTGTACTCGAGGCTCCGACACGTCGACCAGCGGTCGCTGCTCCTCAGCTACAAGCTCCTGCGCTGGCTTCGGCGGCGAGGTAGGAGCATCCGCCTTCACGGGCTTGACCTCGCCCCTGAAGTGGAACACGTCCTCGGGATAGCCAACGGTGCAGTCCGGCGGGCTGATATTGTCAGTCATGGTCTCCCGCACTGCGTCTGGCTCGGTGTCCGACAGCGCGGGCTTGAGGTCGGGAATGAAGACGGGTATATGGTCTGGAGGAGAAGAGGCGGCGGAGGTAGAAGGAGTGTCGCTGGACTGCGATGAGATGGAAGACGAATGGACGATGGGATTGGCTTCAGAGCGATTCCTGCGGGAGCGAACATTGCGTTTGGGTTGTACTGGCATCAAACTAGTTGTGGCTGTATCGATAGAGGGGTCGTGAAGGAAATACAAGACTAAGCTGTGGGGTTGCTGAACGGCCTCGAAAGTGAATGCGAGACCGCGATGGGATGACTAGGATGAAAGCAAGAATAATAAGCGAGCTTGGAGGAGACTGTAGGGGTGAAGATATGATGTTGTCGAGCCGTCGTGGTAGTAGAGGAGAGGACGGCTGAGCCTTAGCCAACGCGCCTCCAACGAGTCACATCCCGCAGGCACAACGCCAACAGTCCCTAATCCAGGAAGCGCCCTGATCTGCTTCCGCCACCTACCATCACTTTCCAGCCCTCCCCGCCTCCTGCTGCTCTTCCAGAAAATACAAATAAAATAACAGCAGGATGCCAGCCTGTGTGGCCGATTTCTGGAGGCCTCTTTCGCGCTGCCTCGCGCGCGCGGTGCACGCGCAGCAATATCCTCCTCCGCGGCACCTGCCCCACCGGTCCGGTCCAATCAGTAGCTCTTAGCGGTGATGACGACCATGATCTGCATGTATTGTATTCACGATAACGATACACCAGAATACATACGCTCGAGAGGTCCATGCGCTCACCGGGAACAAATGCACGGGTATACAGAGCCGACGGCGGGAGCATATGCCTCCCATCGCGAACACGCACAATACATCCGCGCTTTCTTCCGCACCGCCGAGCTTTAACCAACCCGACAGACACGCGGAGACTCCGTCGCGGCCCAAGCATTGAATGCGGCGCAGTCGCGAGGGCCGCTGATGTGTACCTCGATCTGTCCATCCGAGGCCCGACAGTCTGAGACACGCGGCATGATGGCGTGCGAGTGTCGGTGAAGCGCGTCGTCCGCCTGGGCCGCCGAGCTGTCGCGCATTTGCCTAACCATCTACGGCGGGCACCGTGTCCTGGGTCCCGACGACTCTATCGCCGACCGATCAAGGGCCGCAGGGCCAGCGGCGGTCGGCAGGTTTTATTCTCGCTGTCGAGTAGTTCAGAATAACACACTGCACTGTATCTGTCGGGCGGTCAGTGTACAAGAGAGTGACTGACCATGGCTCAGGGAGCGACGGCACCCTCTGCGATCACGTTTACAAGCGACGTACGCGTCCATCTCAGCAAGCGGCTCCTAGCGTCCTTTGGCAGACAAGGCGGGAGACAATGGCTCATCGAGTCGGGCAGTTCGTTGTCGGAGCAGATATGTTACGCGATTGTATCGATCACCGACAGAGGTGGCGCGATATGACGGGGTAAGGGCATCCGCTCGCTATGGCCCCGAGTGCCCATCGAGCTGACATGCCCCCGGTCTCGTCAAGCGGTCTCCAGCGGCCGTTGGAAGACAAGGTGGGGGACAATGGTCCGTCGAGTCGGTCAGGTATTTGACGGGGGAGGTAGATTAGGCAACTGTATCGATGATCGAGCGAGGTGGCGCGATGTGACGGCTCGCTATGGTCCCGAGTTCCCATGTCGGCGGCGGCGAGCTGAAGTGAAACGGTTTCATGTGCTCTTGTGGCCACAGGAAAAAATGTGTAGAATAATCCGCAGTGCTCGGTAGATGAAGTGACGCACCGATAACACGGCCTAGGGATTAAGCACACTTGTGATGATCTTTTGTCCATGTGGCCGGTAGTGTGGACACGAGAGGTTCGTATGATCGCGGGGAGAAGCCTTGGAGGATGCCGTATGGCCACTACACGGCGAAGAGGCGAGACGTATTGCGAAGTAAAGGCTAATTAAACGTGGAGATACACCTTGCAGGCCGCCACAGCGATGTTCGATAAACCATGCTTCCGGGCGTCGTGATATCTGAGGATAAAAGTCAATCTAGTGAAGTCGCAGCAGCAGTGGGGACAAGGCCAAGATGTCGCGCAGGTGCAAGGCATGGGTGGCGTGGCGAAGGGGTTGACTGAAAGTTCAAGGGAAGTCTCCCGCGCCTCCAACGGAAAGTTGGGGCTGCTGGGAGCGTACGCGGATGAACAGTCACCAGACTGATGGCGAGATGCGCGGAATCAGAAGCGGCAGCCCACGCCGTCTATGTTCTGATACTGAAGGCGGCCGCGCGCAGGCGGCGTGCGCGAGCATCACGCACGCATGCGGCGCGCAACGCAATAGCGGGCCCGTGCTATTGAATGGCGATGGGGGTGTGCGCAGTCGCAGTCCGAGGGCCTGGCGGGCTATCGTCGTATTCGAATGTATGTGGGTACGGCATGCGGGGCAAGACGAACCGTGTAGAACGTAGTGCGCGCTGGAAGTAGCTGCCTGCGTACGGAGCCGTCATCGAACACTGACCACTTGGGCCGTTGTGGTTCGAGAATCTGGCCTAAATGCGAGTGGCGCGTCAAGGTGCACATTGGTGCCACTTACAAACGCGCCTAGTGACTTGGGCGGCCGACATGAGGAAAAGGCGTTCAGACAGCGAGGCCGACACGGGTTGCAGGGAAGGAATACTAAGCAGCCATGTCCGTCCGGTCCCTGGGAGCAAGGGTCTGCAGAACGCGGCGGGAAAGCATCAGAAGGTGGCACAGAGCAGCAAGAACCGCTGACCGGACGAACATACGACATGCGCATACAGATACGGGCAGGCAGTGCGATTTGTCTGTGCTGCGGCGAGGCGGTGGACGCAGGCCGTACGAGAGGGTCGAGGCTACGGGCCCTGGCTGTGAGCAGCGCTCGCCTGGTAAGGTTGGCGCATGCGCGCCGCGTGTAGGGCGAAGACAGCATCTGGGACGCGGCGGCCCGCGCGGTAGGCTACGTAGGTCGCTGGACGTCATTCTGCGGACACACTTAGTAAAGAACGATCCCACCGCTGTCGATGAAATTACTTACGGAGGCACGGGAACATCGACAAGCGCCGCAAACGAACGCGAAGTTGACGCGAAGTTGACCGCGAAGTCGAAGTCGAAAAGCAGTAGAAGTCGTCGCGACGTCGCTCTATACAAGCGGCTCGAGCCAGGACGTCCTCGCGATCAATACTGGTGTCGGGCTCGGTGAAGGAAACGGGTGGCCGCACGCATCTTCACGTCGGTGGCGCCATCTGTGCACGGCACCGGAGGGGCGATAGCGGATATATAAGGGAAGGATGTGCTGTGGCCACAAGATAGACGCCGGGGAAGGGGCGTCCATCATGGACACGGAGACTAGAGGTTTTTCGTGATTGACGAGCGTCGGGAGGGGTGGCCAATGCGGGACGGAAAGACACATGATGAGGGTGCCTCGTTGCCTGTGCGTTGTGATGGGCGGACTTGGGCCGTCCGATGTGGGACGAGATGAGCTGGTACGGGGGTGGCGCATTCCCAAGCACAGGTCAGGCGCAGTGGAATCGAAGCGCGCGGGTGCAGATGGCAGGAGACGCGCACATTGTCGCGGGCGACATCCTGCGACATCCGCTGCGACATCTCATCGATAATCTCATGGCGCCGCGACGAGAAAGTCCGCGTGCGGCCGTGCGGGATCAGCGTCGGGCGCGAGGGTAAGTAAAGCTGGCGACGGACACAACGCCCCGCCGTGAGCCGCTGCGAGCCTCGAGGCGCAAGGGGTAAGTTCTTGTCGCTCACGAGAGTTCTTGTCGCTCGCGAGAGTTCTTGTCGCTCTCCCTGGCTCGCCTCGAGGCGACGACGCGGGAAGTCAGTCAGTCGGGCGGTGCGAGGCTGGGCGAGTGTGGCGGCGGAAGCGGGGGCGGAGGATTCCAATCGAAGCCACGTGGCGGCAGGCGTGCGACCAGACTCGGCCTCAACCGTTCACGCGAGGCGCCCGTTCTCGCGACGGGGCGGGCGCACAGGGGCAGCCGGCGCCTATCGCAGACGGGCGCGTTCCCGCATACAGAGCCCGCCGTGACCCCTGGAACAGCCGCAGCCTCAGGGGCGGGGGTCGGTACGCAGCCGGAACAGCCGCGTCGTGTGTTTGTTTGAGCCGCGACGGCGCGCGCGGCGGTTGCTGCGCGAGACGATGTGCGAGCGCGGCGGAGGATACGACACTCGCGGGTATAGTTAGCAGCGGCGGCGGCGAGGACGAATTGGAGGCGTTGGCGTGCGTTGGCGTGCGTTGGCGTGCGTTGGCGTGAATGGCCATTGGCGGCGGTGCATCAACGCGCGAACGCTAGCGCGGCAAGGGCCTGGACGGACGCGCTACGTCGAATATGGACGAGTGCGTGAATGTCAGGATGCGAGCGCGGCCGAAGACGAGGGTATGACTGCCGCAGGGCGTGGCTGGATGGATGACCGAGGAGAGCCTCCAACGCGTGTATCAGAACCCTTCCATCGATGATTCGAGGGATCGCCGTGAGCGGCGCCGTCGTCGTAGGCGTCGCGGTCGTCGACAATATTTACCTCCTCGTCGTCGTCGCTGTCGTCGTCGACAACAACGACCACGACCGCCGCCGTCGCGCACGCCGGGAGACGTCGCCGTCGGGGTCGGTGCGCGGGGTCTCCCCTCGGGAGCGCGAATGTCGCAGGGGAGCGCCGGCGGTCGCCTCTTTTGGACACTCGGGGCACCGCGGGGACCACGCGCGGGGTCTCCTGTCCGCAAAAGGGAAGAAGGGAAGCGGCATATGAAGGGCGACCCTCGGCCCCTTCAAAAATGCGCCGCCCTCTCGCGCCCCCTCGCCTTTTCCTTCCACACGACCGCCACCCTCTCCCGACATCGTCCCCACCTCTCCCCTCGTCGTCCTCCTCGACGTGCCCACCGCCGCCGTCAACGTCGCCAACGCTGTCTGCTCGCATGTCCCTCTCGCCCCAGCCCCCGCCTCAGTCAGCCGTCCGGTCTCCTCCTGAGATCCCCGCCGCCGTCGCGTCCCTCAGTCATGCCACCCTCGGCGCCGACTCCCCCGCCCAGCTCGCCTCCCTCCTGAGCAACTCCCTCCAGGAGAACGAGAACCTCAGGCGCGAACTCCAGGCCGTCAAACGGCGCGCAGACAAGGCTGAACGCCTCGTCGCCAGCTTCCAGAAACTCTCCGCCGCCGGCGGGTCCCCTAACTCGGCCGCCACAAACAAGAACTCCCCGCCCGGCCAGATCGACGAGGAGGCCGCACGCGCCATCATCCTCGAGACAGAGGCCCGCGCAGACCGCCTCCTCGTCGAACGCGACGAGCTCGTCGCGCGTATCAACTGCATGCAGGAGGGCTGGGAGGAGCTCGACCACTACCTCTTTGTCAAGGCCAACGACGAGTCCGACGCCCGCGTACGCTTCTCCATCCTCATGACAAAAAGAGGCGGCGACCTCGTCCAGATGAACGGCCAGCCCGTGGCCCCCGTCCTCAGCCCGCAGCAGCGAGAACTCGCCGCGCGCGAGACACGCAGCAGCCGTCCCTCCCCACGTCTCGCTGTCCGCACATCAGTACCCGCGTCGCGCTCAGGGGTCCCGCTCTCCGCCCAGCAATACGGATCCGCGTCCACCCCGCCCCCACAATCCTCACGCGTCCGTCCCCGCGCCGGAAGCATGGATGGCTCCTATTCCCACCTCACGGGGCCTGGTGGCCCCCCTCCGTCGAAACGTCAGCGCAGCGATCGCGAATACGATCGCGACATGCTCGCTTCCGGTCATGCCTACAATCACTCGGTGCGTTCCCATTTTGCAGCTCGTAGCCTCGTTTACTGACATTGAGTTGTATCAGAACGGGCAAATCGATCAGTCTCCGCCACTCCCTCAGGGTTCCACAGCGTATCCTTACCCTGACCAGCAAGCCGGCCGTCACCGCCCTCGTTCTGACCGCGAGGAGGGCGTCCAAATTCTCTACACGGATCCCTCCGGTCAGAGCTCGCGCCACCCCCACCGCGGCCGACACGCACATCGCTCCACCTCTCGATCCAAGTCCCGCTCTCGCAGCCGCGCGAGCTCCGCGAGCCTCGATGACATGCTCATCGAGGCCACAACGGGCGACGACGGCGAGCGTCGCCTCGACAGCAACGGCAACCCCATCATGACCCACCCTCGCCTCGCGCCGCATCCCTCGCAGCAACACCTCGTATCGGGCGGATATCCCGCGAATCGCAACGACCGTTACCGCTCGCCGTCGAATGAACGCGGCGAGGTCTCGCGTCACGGACGCTCGCGCGGTTCGTCGTCGACACACCCGGCCGTCCACCCCGCCTCGCTCTCAAACGCCGCATCTATGCCTATTCTGCCCTCCGGCCCTGGCGTCCCTGGCGGTAACGTGGCGCATCCAGGCGCGCAAGTTACTACCTACCAGACGCACATCTTCGCGCCACCGGTCACCGGTGCACCCCAGAAGAAGAGTGAGCAATTCTTACTTTCTCGCTTGTTAACTACGCTAATACACCCTTTCAGCACCATCCACTGGCCTTGTGGGTAGCATGAGCATTGGCGGTGGAGGTTTCCCAGGTACGGACGCAGAAGGTCGCCGACTCTGCCGCCAATGCGGACAGGTCGGTCGCTACAAGGACGGCAAGTGCGTGGAAAAGTGGGGACCGGGGCCCGAGGGCCCGGGTACCGTTTGCGACAGGTCAGTACTCAATTGAATCCTATCATCGCGGGACTAACGTAGTTGCACAGGTGCCGAAAGAAGATGAAGCGCGTAGAACGCCGCGGGACGCTCGACAGCCAGCATCTGGCGGGTCCTGTGCACAGCGCGCCGACGGCTGTGCACCCTTCCGCCTCTGCGATGCAACACCCACCCACGAACGGTCGTGGCGCGCAGCACCTCCCGTCTCAAAGTTCAGAACGAATGATCACGCGCACCGACACGTTGCCAGCGGCCCATGTGTCGAACGCGCGCGCCCTGGGCCCCAGCGGCACGCACATCATCGCCAACAATTCATATGTGAGGCACGAGCGCGGGGCCGAGCGCGAGGAGCCACGCATCCACCCCAGTTCGCCCCCATCGAGCGCCGCGCCCTCTAGGGCCGACAACCGCTCCGTCCCGCCCACGCCGCCGTACGTCGCGCCCGCGCCGGGAGCCTCCGGCTCTGGCTCTGCGGGCACGAACGACGGCGAGGACTCGTCCGCCGAAGTCGAGCGCGTCGTCGGGCGGAAACCGAACTCGCACGCACAGACCCCCGAGCCCGCGGCAGCGTCGCGCGCGACGAACGGCCAGCCCCGACGAGGATCCGGCAGCGCGTCGCCTCTGCGCCCCACGAACGGTACCCCCGGCTCGCGACGCGCGTCGCCAAAGAGCGTCGCGGAGTCGCCGGGCGCCGCCGCGAAGTCGAAGACCACACCGATGGAGGTCGACGCGGACGCAGACGCAGATGCCGATGCGGAGGCGGACGCGGACGCAGAAGCAGAGATTGACGCAGAGGCGGACGCGGACGCAGATGCCGAGCTGCTCGAGGCGGTAGACGCTGCGGAGGCGAACAATGCGAGTGCGGGTGAAGAGCGGATGCAGGACGAGGAAGCGTAACGCGAGCTGGAAGGTTTTGTAGTCTTGTCCCGTCTCTGTCTAATATCGTGTACTCTTTGCCGGCCGGTCTGTCCACTAGATTACAATTCTTCCTCACAGGCTATGCATTGCGTGCGACAGTCTGAACCACATCTTTGTACTTTGTGTATCTCCCATGAGTGTAAATCATACCGTCAACGAATTCGGAAAGCAGTACTCGTTCCGTAGCGATCTGGAAGCAGTCTGGATCGTTCATACTACGCCACGTGGGCGCTCATCAGGCTCGGAACGCGTCGTCCACAATTGCAGCTCAACTTGCGACCGCCAGTGCTCGTCTCACCTCATCGTCTGCTACTTAAACTGTCAACGCAGAAGCCTGATTCAATTTACAGCTCTCATCGTGAGAAGGGCGCCAACGCTGCGAGTGACCGATTTCGTCGACGTTTAGCGCGATAGCCGTCATGGACGAAGTCAACGCGGAGGTCTTCCAGATCTTACATAGAGAGCTCAAGGCTACTCGGGAGCAGCTGCAAGCTATGACGCAGGTATGTACGTGCTCGTGCGTTCTGCTTTCCGGTGGTTTGACAACTTTCCCAGGAACGGGACGATCTGCGGGCTGAATTGAGCGCAAAACAATCGTTTGGGAAGCGAGAGGTGGACGAGCCGCGCCTTAGTCTTGCGGGCTGCACCGGTAATTGCTCGGTAGGTTGACCTACGGCTGCGCTTAGTTCGAGCTCATTATCTTGCCCTTTCAGGCCACCGAAGAAGCCCGTAGGCTGCGAGGTCAACTGGACTCGATGAAACGGCTTCTTGACGAACAGACGCACACATCGCAGAACCAGCTCCACGGTGCTCTCCGTCGCTTGGAGATATGCGAACTCTTGAAATTCGAGTGTGTGAGTCCAGTTCAGGCGTGCGGGGCAGCGTCGACATACTGACTGTCTGCGTCACGTAGGATAAGACCATCTCGCGGTTGTTGAACAATGAGACAAGCCTGAAGGCCCAATATGCCGCACTACGAGATCAATCTGTATGTATCAAATGCTCGCTCCCGTGTGCGCCGGAATCGGATTCTGCGCCACCCAACGTGTCGATAGACGAATCAGCAAATTCGCAGCCCAGCGCTGCTATCTACGAGGACAAGACCGACGCGTCCATGTTGTCACCAACCCAGGAGAACGAGGCAGTTCAGATGCAATGCACGACGGATCCGGACGACGCCGCTATTGGTATTCCTCCGGTGAGTGGGTTCTGAACCGTGGTCAAGTATTCTTGTTTGATACGTGCAGCGAGCCAGCTCGAGGACCAAAATCTCGGCCCGTTACACACGGTGCTCAGATCGTTACCGATGTTCCAGCGTCCTGAGAACGCGTCAAAGCTACCCGTTCTGTTTGTTTCCGGTAGACAGATGCCTCTGGTGCGCCTTCAATGAGTCTTATCCTGTGTCAACTCTAATAAATCCATAATAGAATCATCTTCAGCGGCTATGGTGCGTGTACAGCATATGATCTCTGTCCTAAACTAAAGACAGCAACAGTCATGGTAAAGCGCGACAAACAAAGAACATGGTCCTCTATGCACCGGACGTAACGGCTTTCTGTCTAGAAAACCCTCACGCGGCCATGGTGTATATGACCAAAACGTACGACCCACGCAATAGTCAGCCATGGTCAGACAATCGCGACTTGCCCGTCATGTGCGGCCAACACAGAGATTTGTTTTACCGCAACGGCGATGCTGTTTATTACGCGGGTACATATCACGCCCTAGCTGACCTTCCGATCACTCTAGACGACTGCTTGAGGTTTGGAGAGGAGCAGGGGCACCATGTAGGCAGGATATTTCTTGAGATTTTGTGCGGCGCTGATGCGCTCACAGTTATATACAAGCACACTAAAGAAATCGTGCGTAGGCCCTGAACGGGACGCAACAGCGCATCTGGACGCAATTAGGCAGGGCGTGATAGACGGAAACACGGCCCTTCGCTGCTTTCCGCTACAATGCGTAGGTTTCAACCAAACCGTCTTCAGTACGCTTCGCGGTGCTTTCAACAACTCGAAAGCGAGTAAGAGGAAGCTTCGAGCGTACACTGGCCAAGAGGTCAACATCGACAAAGGGGTCGAAATCAAGAGACCGAAGTCATAGCGGTAGATAGACAGGACAGCGAGAGATAAGATAGCAATCACAATCTACAGTAAGTTGATTCTACAACAAATATACCTCAATGCAGCTCAACACAAACTACGTCTCTGAAGTGTGTCGCTGAATCATTGAATGTCGCCATAGATTCTGGAGTCACGCAGATGATGTGTCTTCAGACGTAGCTATGAATGCTAATGCGAAGGGGGACACAGACGGATTTTGCTGCTGCTAGTGTTGATCATGAGTCACCGGCTCGGACACCCCGTGCCCGCGGTTACGGTTAGGTGGGCGCCATCAAGCCAAATATCCCGGGTGGGTGTACATACTAGGGAATTGCCGGCTCTGCCAGCATCCGACCTTGCTCAAGCTCACACTCATGCCGTGTTGTGCAGCCGACCAGCGAGCTATTAATTTCTCTGTATGTAATACGACTCACGAGCCTAATTCAATATGTATTTCAACTTTATCATTACACCCTCGCCACCGCCAACCCTGCACCCACGCTGCGTTGACCACTGAGCCCGGTGCCCCTCCTGATTATGCTGCTTGTGAAACTCATCAGTTGCCACATGCTGTCCGTGCGGCGTGTAGCATGACCACACACACCTTATAGGCAACAGCCTGCTTGCTCTGTGACCATGAGTCATTTGAATCCACCTGTGCAGCCCGCTGATACGCCTGTGCTAAACCCCACCTACCACTGTCCTCTCAGTGTTCAAAGTGATGCGAAGCCAGGCGAAGCCTTGCGAAGTCGTTCAAAGTCAGAGGGTTCGGGGTCGATAGGAGGTAGTTCGAAGTGGCTCAAATCAGGTCGCAAGTGCTCGGAGTGGGGTAGGAACGTGTCCGAAGGAATGCTAGAGGGCTCGTGAGGTCTTACAGTGTGATGCGAGTGGGTCCCAAGATTTCTGACGTACAGTGACTTCCAAAACTGTTCGAATGTTTGGGCCATTTGCAGTAATCAGTTTATAGTGCTCAAACGACTTGCCCAAATTAAAAGATTCATGCATTGTCAGAAAGCCAGAACACTTGGCTTTC
>ALYI01003568.1:0-54867 GCA_001969225.1 Ceriporiopsis andreanae CBS 279.92 | reverse complement strand
GTGATCAGGCTCAGGAGGCCCGCCCCCGCCGGTCGTGTTTCGCGGGGCGGGTTCCAGAATGGATTATGGCAGCGCGCGTCGGGAGCGGAGGCGGAGGTATTTTGTGTCGGTCGTGGGACCACGGACGAGGAGATGGGTGGGACGAGGAAATATTTATGTCGAGCCATGCAGTGAGCACTGAATAAATTGGTAGGTATCGGGTATGTATGTATGGTACACGGCGGGAGCACTGGGTGGCTACGTACACGCGTTCTAACGAGGATCGAGGATGGACGGTGAGTACTAAGGAGAGGGACGGGGGCGGGTTAGTGCTACATCATGGACACTGGGCGGTGAGAGCGAGACGTTGACAAGACGGGGGATTTGGGAACAAAGATCGGGTGAGTGCGAGACGAGAGTGAGTGGCGGGAACAGAGGAGGGTGAGCACGCTGTGAGACGACGGCGAGGGTGAGTATCAGTAAGAGGGTGAGTATGGGATGAGGCCGGGAGCGAGAGGCAGAGGATCGGCAGGTATTGATAGCGATAGCGACCGCGGCGCATGCATGGTATGTACACGCACATTGACGATTGACGATGTGCGGGCCGGACGGCATTAGAGATCGTTGCGTTGACGGGTTTTGAATGACGGAGACGATGGAGAGAGATGGGGACGGGGACGACGGGGACGATGGGGAAGGACGATGTGACGATACGGAGAAGATGATCAACATGGGGTCGTAGAAAACTAATGGCGAGACGACGGTGACGATACGACAATGGACGGGGATGTGCAAGCGTTGACGTGACGAGTAGACAGTAGACAGCAAATAGATGGCGCGGGCCGACAGATTCAACAGCAACATGAGATAACAGACGTAGAATTGCGATGTGAGTGGAACCTAAGTCGCGGTGAGCGATACAGATTGAGTGAGGGTGTGGGGAGGTGGGACGCACCGAGATACGGACTCGTTCCTCGAACGACTAACGACGGCGGGAGCCCCTCGCCCCGCTCCTCCCTACTACCCCACCCCCGCCTCCCTCGCCCTCCACCATCCTCCCCACCCCGCATACGGCCTAACCACTTCCCTTCAACACCTCACAAGAACAAACGACACCGCCGCGCGTGTTATGCCTTAACAACAACCCTTCTTGTATGCTTCCCCGCGCGCCGCCGCTGGTTGTGCGGCATCGGGTGGCGCCACGCCTCGTCCTCCTCCGCGTCGGCTGCTACTGCCATGCGCGCGTCGACCGCGATCGCGCGCCGGTCGAGGTCCACTACCATGCGCTCGCCTTCCATTGCTATCGACCGGCGGTCCACATCCATGGGATGTGCCGAGTCTAGCGCAGCACGGGCATGCGGCGGGAGGTGCGCCATCCGCTCGCCTTCCACGGCCATGCGCCGGTCGACGTCCATCGCGTCCGCGCGGGGATGTGCCATCGCCATCGCCGGATGTGGCGGGAGATGCGGCGAGTGCTGCACCATACCGCGCCCGTCCTGGATGCCGCGTCCGTCTTGCATCACGCCACGCCCATCCTGCGCCATACCGCGCCCGTCCTGCACCATACCGCCACGCGGGTGTTGCCCTTGTAGTGGCGAAGCATGCTGCGCGTGCATAGGCGGCGAATGTTGATGTTGCATCGGCGAACCATGCTGCGAATGCTGCAACGGACTATGCTGAGGATGCTGCATCGGAGGCGAATGCTGCAACGGCGACGCATGCGGATGGGGCGGGAGGTGGTGCGCCGTCGCGTGTGCGAACGGCGGGGACGGGATCTGCCCGCCGCCTTGTTGCCCGCCTTGTGGGGGTTGCGCCTGGGACTGTTGTTGTGGCTGCTGTTGCAGCGCTTGCTGGCCCGGTCCTTGCTGGAGTTGCGTTTGCGCTTGCCCCGGCCCTTGCTGAGCCTGAGCCTGCGCTTGGTGCATCTGCGCCTGCCTCTCCCGCTGTTCCTGCGCATGAACCGCCTGGTGCGCCTGCCTCTCCCTCTCCCTCTCCTGCTCCCGCTGCTGCCTCTCCCTCTCCTCCCTCTCCCTCTCCTGCCTCTCCCGCTGTTCCCGCTCCCTCTCCTCCCGCTGCTGTTGAGCTTGAGCCTGTTGTTGCGACAGGGTCTGCGAGTTGATCGGGAAGAGCGGCTGCGTCGTCACGGTGACCGCGCCGCGCGATGCGCGGCGGTCGATGTTCGGGGTGGCGTTGGCGGCGAGGTTGATATTGATATTTGGATTGGCAAGGTTGGGGGTGAGGTTGGGATTTGGGGTGAGAGCGACGCTTTGAGGCGGCGGCGGCGGGTGGGCGAAGGACGGCGAAGGCGCGCCTGTCTGTGTGGGCGGGGAGTGGGGGTGCGGAGGCCACTGGCGGGGCATCGGTGCGTCCCGCTCGAGCCTCTCTATGTCCCGTCGCTCGTACTCTGCCCTCTGTCTCTCTCCAAATTCTCGGGGCCCCCCAAAGTCCCTCTCTCTACCGCCAAAATCCCGCCCCACATCCACCTCAATCCGCACCCGCACGATCTCCCGCCCCGCGCGCGCGAAGAACGCGCGCTCCTGCGAGTGGAAGAAGTCGCTCGTCGGGCCCGCGAGCGCGCCCGCGGGCGGCGGCGCGGGGAAGAGCGCCATGAGCTCGTGGCCCGTCGGCGGCGCGGGCCATTTGCCCGTGCGCCGCGGGAGGGTGGTGGGGAAGGGGTGGGCGGAGAGGGAGGGGGAGTGCGGGGAGGGGGGGAGGTCGACGTCTGCGTGTGCACGAAGATAAGGGTGGGGATGGGGATGGGGATGGGTAGGCGGGGAGTGGTAGGTGAGGGAGAGTGATGGGCAAGCGACGAAAGGGAAGACATGGGTTAGACAAGCACGCTTGAGACAACGACAGCAGGGGCACGTACCTCGGAGCGACGACGGCGAGAGCGGGCGGCGCGGGCGGGCCTGCGCTTGCTGCTGCTGCTGTTGCGGCGGCGGCGGAAGCTTGTTCGAGTCGCGCATGGTCGGGTCGCGCATCTGTCCTAGCTGCGTCGGGTCGCGCATGGGAAGCAGCTTGGAGGGCGGCGGCGGGGTGCGCGAGCTCGCGGTGGAGGTGCTGCCCGTCGGGGAGCGGTCGCCGCCGTCCTGCGCGACAGGGCGAAGGCTGAACTGGCTCATGCTCGGCGTGTGTCGTGTCGTGTGTATATATCACGATACTGCAGGGATCAGTGCTGTGAGTTGGCCAATGATAATGAGACGCGGGAGGGATGTGTACCGGGGCACGCCCGGACGGAGGAGCGAGGGATGGGTTATATAGGGACGCGGGGCGCGGACGATATACGATATACGATATGGTATATAACGTATATCGGTCGCGAGGGCAGTGCAAACGCCATTCGCAGAGTGCAGCGTCCGCCGGACCGCGTTACGTGAAGGCAGAAATTGCCGCGTGAGGGCACGATGGCGACGGAAATCGAGAAATCGGGTACTCAGGAGACGTCGAGAGAAGGTGGATGGCCGGATGCAGCCCCCACGCCGCCTTACGTCCCACACACGCATTGACCCCCCCATCAATCGCATCTCGCATCTGCATCTCGAATACGGATCTCGAAGCTGGCCCCGCAATCTATCCGAGCTGCATCTACCCGAGGCGAATTCGGAGTGGCATCTATCGCGCCCGGGATGAGTGTTCTCGACAGCGTCGACAGCGCTGTCGACGCGCGCGGATCGCGGCCAGCACCCCGACGCGATCGACAGCCCCTCCCGTCTATACGACAGTTCCTCCCTTTATACGACAGCCTCCCGTTTATACGACAGCCAGCTCCCTTTTATACGTGCTCGAGTCGACAGCCATCGCCCGCCGCCAGCGCCCTCGGTTCAGAACCGCGCCGTCTGTTCATCGAGTTGCGGCGGCGAGCATCGAATGGACCGCGCCGTCTGTTCATCGCGGCAACCTACAGGCGACGCGTGACGTGGACGTTCCCAGCTCCCGTCGCCGACTTGTCAATGGCAATGGAACTCTGCAGGCTTGTCAATCGCAAGGAAATGCTGCTTCTTCAGCGGTACTTGTCACCATCATATCATGCATGCGTGCGTATGTAATCACTGCCTGCAGTCGGACGCGAAGCTCCTTCGCTCGGTGCGGGTGATGTCCAGTTTCGCATGCACCATGTCCAGTGATCTCCACAACCCGCGCGTTCACACATATGTACTCATTCCGGAGACTCGCAGAATCACGCGTCCTGGCATCTGGCAGAGTTCACGGCCATCTAGGTCGTCTTTATCTTCTCCTTCTGGGTTCTGAATCTTCTCGACCAACTAGGCCGCGTTCGTCCACTCACTGCCGCTGCCGCCGATACGATGCAATGCAGGATCAGGAACGCAAGAATCCATGGTTAGGATCATCGACGTCGACTTCGACATTGCTGTGTCCGATGCGCGACTGAGGTCCTCATCTGCCGCGCTCGAGGCGATAGCCGGTCGAGACAGTAGTCGACCAGCAACCGTGTTTGAGCTCTGAGGTCCCCGTTCACCTCCTCGCTACAGGTACGTGCGGCCCTGATCACGCCAATGACAGTTCCTGCTCGCGCGCTGATGGATTATCATGCAGGTACGGATGCATCATCGCAGGTACGGATGCATCATCGCAGGTACGGACGCGAGATGATGCGAGATGGGGGAGATGCGAGACGACGCGAGATGGGGAAGATGCGAGATACGAGGGGTGCATGCGCTTGAGCTTGAGCTTGCTGCTTGCTACTTGATACCGTACGAAGCTCAGCGCTCAAGGTCGGGCGGTCCGCGGTGCATGGGTCAAGGCCAGCCGAATCAACAACAACGAACCCAAATCCAACCCGATGGTGTTCGGCTCTCGTGAAGATGGAGAAGGTGGAGGTCAAGGTGGAGGTCAAGACCGGTGATGTCTGCGTCACCTTCTAGCTTTGATATAGCACACTCATCGATACGTCCTCTCCAGCTCGCGGCATATCCCATCGCTACTCGGTACGTAGACGCAGACAGTCTCGTCATTCAGTACTCGACGCGAGTTCGAGTAATCATAGTACTCAATACCTTATTCAGTATTCAATATTCAATATTCAATATTCACATCTCCGCTCCCAAGCCTCAAACAAATGGATCACCAAAGCTCCGCGGAACAAGCGGCTGGCCTTGGAGTTCCCCCACCTGCGCCTCCTATATATGCGACCCTCCTCGCCCCAACAGAATACCGGACAGCCGCCATATGCATACTTGTGGTGCCACTCCGTAGCAAAGACCACAGCACGCACGAAGCCATATCAAACGAAACCTTCGCGAAGACCCTCCAAGTCCACATACACCACACATGCTTATGGCGATCCGGACATCCCAGCTGCAACCGGTCATCCCACCTCCCAGCTTCCAGCTGGCACTACGAGTCAAATAAGCTACGCCCCGCGGTTACCAGCCCGCTGGGCCCGGCGACTGTACTTATCTCGCCCTGTGTTCGCATTATCGCGTTCTCGAAATGCCCACGCTTTCGAAGTATCGGGATGCTCACGCGTTCGAAGTATCGTGATGCTCACGCGTTCGAAGTATCGAAATGCTCACGCGTTCGAAGTATCGTGATGCTCACGCGTTCACATCACTCTCGTGCGTTCTCATTATCGCATTATCGAAATACCCACACGTCCTCACTACTCACGCGCATAGGATTCGAATTCCGAATTACCAGACACTTCGAATTATCAGCCACTTCTCGGAATTGCCAGCCCCTGCCACTGCCACCAAGTCGTGCTTCTGCTTCCGCTTATCTCGATTCTTGACATACGCTGCTGTCATGCATGTTGGGGCTTCTAGCAGTAGGTACATATCACTTATCGCGTCACGCTCGTTCTGCGTACCGGACATTGCACACCACACATTGCACATTGCGGGGCTTCTAGATCTGGTATCGTGATCTTCCGCTACCGGTGGTTCTTCTGGAGATTCTTCTGGGAGGATAATACTAACACCCTCTACTTACTGTTCTCAGTGTCCATACGATATATATACGCGCTGAATGCCGAACACAGAGCACCGGACGCCGAACACCGAATATCTGCCGCCATAACACAATTTATCCCGGTGACATACGACGGAGGCATAGGCAAACGCCTCGCGGGTGCGTGCCATGTATGGCATCACTGCTATGTATCCTGTGATCCTATGCATCACAGGATCACTGCCGTGTATACACTACGGGATCACCGCTATGGATAGGATCACAGGGCCAGCCGTTCTGATGTCTACCTCCGACTTCCGGCTTCTGCATACGAACACGATCGCTGCAAGAGCTGCGATCGGTGCCAGGGCTATGATCATGGTAATGTGTACGTACTGTGCTGTCAAGCGCGCGAGATACCGTCGTGTCGCGCCACTCCCGCACGCCCTACTTTCCCACCCGCTCTGCTCTCTCACGGCGGGGACTTCCATGGGACACGGCGGCAACTCGCAGGTTCGCAAACTCGCAGGTTCGCGAGGGAAGTAGGGGCGACCTTGGCCCGCCGCACCCACCCACGTTTGCGCACTTGCGCACGCCGAAGACGCGAAGACGCGAAGCACGAAGCTGCAAGAAGGTGAAGGTGAAGATGTGCTGGCCGCCGGGCCCCACGCTGCCAGAACTTGGGGGGTCACGCCGAACCCTGGCGACACGCCCCGGCGCGCCCTGGTTTGGACTCGGATGGCCCTGGTTTGGACTCGGATGGCCCTGGTTTGGACTCGGATGGCCCTGGTTTGGACTCGGATGGCCCTGGTTTGGACTCGGATGACGACACCCACAGGCCCTGCATGCTGCCAATCTCCGCTAGGACGTGGACGCCTTTCCAAGCAGGTGCTTGCTTATCGCGCGGCGCGTCCTGTCACGCCGGACGCTCAGCTGCTCGTCACACCTTGCTCCGGACGCTACTGAATCGTCACGCCTCACGTCGAAGTCTGCTGCTCGTCACGACCCACGCCGCATCACACCGCCTGTCCCCTCCGCGCTGCGCCGCCTGGCATGTGTTTCTCGCGGTGCGCTTCGCATCGACGCAGCTGCGCCGCTTCTCGTGCTCCCAAGTCCTCGCTTCTGATTGCGCTGCCCTGTCGTCTCGACGCCATCCTGCTCCAAGGTATCTTTGGATAACCTTGGTCGAGCCAAACGGAATTTGCCCTCACCTTGGGGACTTGGACACGGACGGACAACCCTACCTTACCTTGACCAGGCACTTCCCGCGCCACGTTCGTCAAGTTTCAACTCGCCGTCACGAGCTGCGGGCACTCGTCTCCAAAGCGGCCGTCGTACCTTTTCACTCTCACTCAACGCACTTTCCCGACATGCTTCGCGGCTCCCGGCGCGTCGATAGCCCTCGCTTCTGACGATACCGCCATTGAAACGCGAGTGCTCCATTGACGCCATTGCTCCGTCAACACTGACATAGGGCCGCATCACAATCGACGATGGCGGGGAATTACTCGGAGGTGGCAGCGTTGCCAAGCCCTCCGCAACGATACACCGTGCACGATCGATCCCAGCAGCTGCTTACTGCTTATCGACCGCCGGCTATCGACGCGCAGTACGCACATCCCTCCACATTCCGCATTCGTGCTGCGCGCATCCTCTGTATCCGCTCTCACCGA
Source organism: Ceriporiopsis andreanae CBS 279.92 (assembly GCA_001969225.1). Classification (NCBI taxonomy): domain Eukaryota; kingdom Fungi; phylum Basidiomycota; class Agaricomycetes; order Polyporales; family Meruliaceae; genus Ceriporiopsis; species Ceriporiopsis andreanae. The sequence goes on along the minus strand of ALYI01003568.1, from coordinate 47,308 downwards.
GGATCGCTCTATCTGCCGCGCACCGCGGGCTTATGGCACTCGAGTTCTGAGTTCTCGTGGTGCGTCTCCTGCGCCTCCACAGGCCAGCTTCCCACCCTGCGCCTGATACGCGTTCATCTCCCGCCATTGTCGCGTCACGCCGAGAAGTTATATCTTCGGAGAAGGTGATAGCGCGTCGCGCATACGTATTTCCGTGGCAGCACCCATCTCGTCACCTCATATCGCGCGAAGATGCAGAAGGCACGCCGTCGCTGACATGGACATCGCGTTGCCCTGTGCTGCCCGGCGCGCCTTCTCGGACCAATCTCAGACGGCGCCTGGCCGCGTTCTGCCCCTCACGTTCGCGCGCGATTGTGCCTGCAGCGCGAACGCAGCATCGTGCTATTGCTCCCGTTTAGGTTTCTCGCCATCTCCCCCGGCCTGGGCAGCTCCTAGCTCCTCCTATTGGGCCCGCGCACGGCTGGAAATGGAACGGGCAGGTCACCTCGGCGACGTGGGAGCGCGGGGGGGGGGGGGGACGTCGAGACATTCAGACACCGCAGGCAAACGGGCAAGCGCAGGGCTTTTCGCCGCCGGCTCGTCGGTCTGCTAACGTCGTCCGGTGTTTTAGGGCTGTACAGATTAGCAGCGGCGGGAGGCACGATCCAATTCAGTCGTGTCAATGTCATGGCGAACGCCGCAACTCGCAACGCGAATATCAATCTCACCTCACCCGCCGCGCCAGAACTCGAGCGCCGCTAAAAGCAATGCAATGCGGATTGAATTGGTGAATGGGACTGAATGGGGAGGACTGAATGGGACCCTGCGATCGTAATGAACAGCGAGGATCACCGTCGACGGGACCCGGGCGAATCGGTGCGCCGGCAGGCTGCTGCAGCCTAACCAGATCCACCCAGCGTCCGCAGGCGGTCGGAGGGTCGCTCTCAGCCTCGCAATCGACGCCTGGGCCATGCGCGCACGGCGTGGGGCGCAACTGCAAGAGGCACCGCGACAGAGGCCGGAGCCGATACCAGTACCTCTCTCTCGGCATCACTCGGCATTCAGTTGGACGGGCGACGCGAGACGCGAGAGTGTGAGTGTGAGTGTGAACGAGCCTCTGCACACTAGGAGCCCGCAGAGACGGAGGCGCGCGTGCGTCCGAAGAGAGGCAGAAGGCCGAGAAGAGAAGAGAAGGCGAGGGCGAACACGAAGACGGGACCCGTGGCGCGTCCGCCGGGTTCCGCGAGGTTGGCAGGGACGACGATCGCCCGCGTTTGGCAGCGCGCGCAAAACCCACCATATCGACGTCCCTGCCAGTTACTCCAGCCCCTGCAGCGTGCGACGCGCCAGACGCCACCGCGTCCCGATACACTTCGCCTTCGCCCGGCCGCGAACGCGTCGGTCCGACCCGTGTGGCGCGCCCAGTCCCCAGACGCACCCGTGCGAGCGGCGGGCTCTGATAATCCGAATCCGCGGATGATTTCATCTCCATCGCGCGCCGTGACAGGAACTGCGATCTTCTTACATGGGATCGCAGCGCGACTGAATGGGCCGGCATGACAGCATCCAGCATCCGGACAGTGCGTCAACCCTTCAAATTTCAAGGCCTGCTATTCACTCTGGGAACGCGCGACTGCCTCTGGGAACGCGCGACTGAATGGGAGACGTGACGCAGCCTGATGTCAGTGGTGTCCCAAAATGGCCTTTGCGGGCTGTCCGACGTCCACGGCGCGGACAGCGCGCAGACATCATGTACTCATCTGCATATTGACGGCATTGACAACATTGACAACGACGTGCGTACTCGTCTGCTGTCGTCCTTTCCGATGCTAGCTCTGTTGACGGCAGCTTTCATCAGGCAACGACGTCATGCCAATGATATGGCAGTTGAGTTGCTCATGCAGCTTTGCATGGCATCGCTGCTAGTGTTATTGACCGGCTGCGCGCTGTTATTGACCGACTGCGCGCTGTTGAGCGATTGTGGCGTACTCCCATCCGGTCAGACAACATCTAGTCCACGTCGAACAAACTCGTACACGATGCGCCAGGGCTGATCCTTGGATACCACGGCGCTGGTATGTCTTCTTGTTGTGCTGGTCGCGAAAGTGACCTGCCATATATGATATTCGCACAGGGCGCAGGGCGCGGGGGCCGCAATGCGCGGACCACCCTGCATCTGTCATCATGTCGGCTGGTCGGCGTGCCACCGTCTGTCCTGTATCCTCGAGCAAGTCTTCCATGACTTGGCTAGTAAGTAGCCGTATGTCTCACTCACCACTACGCAATGCAGTGCCGACGGTCGTGTCTCACAGACATAACAGACGCTTCTGACGCTTCCGTGCTCCTGCGATCGCGATACGCCACACCCGCCCAAACGTGCCGCATAACGCGACCTAGAGCCCGTGCCGCGGTCCCAGCATTCTTACGCCAAACAGCATACGTAGTACGCGTTCCATACCGCCAGACTTCCGCGACCGTTCGTGTTTGACACCGCGGAACACGCTGTCTAGATGCATCGATATCGACGGCCCCGATGCGGATGGAGCGGTCCAGTACAGTAATCCAGGGGGTCCAATAGGGTCCAATGCAGTATTCCAGGGGGTCCAATACAGTATTCCAGGGGCAAGCGTATCCGTCGAACACCGCCCTGCTGCGATCGTGTTGCAGCGAAGCTCGAGCTTCATGATCAGGCAGGCTTCATGATCAGACAGGAACAGTGCGCGGCACCGCCACACCCATAGAGTCTTGATAGCCCCATCGGTGCGTGCTTCGAAAGTCAATGCGAAGATGCATTGATATTGATGCATCGAAGGCTGATACCGCGACAGATCATTTCCCACTGTATTGTATTGTCCTTCGAGACGTCGTCACTGGTTATTGTTGTAATGCCAGTGGCGTGGTATGTATCGCGATAGAGTGTTTGTCATTTATGTCAATTCGTGCTGCTGAGGCTCGACAGCTCTACGGACATCGGGTGTCGATTTGACGTTGGTCGTGACGCAGAGACTACTGTCCAGGAAATGTCCACTCTGCCTTCGCCATCTTGTAGAACCACCGCCTGTGAACCACCGCCGTCCACAAACGGGCTACTAACGGCATAGGCACGCGAGTTCCTTGGAGTTCGTGGGACGCACGGCAAGTAATATTTCTCCCGGATGATTTCGAGACACGAATGGCCATCGCGCGCTGATATTGAACAAGAACCACGGACGCCACATCTCAGATGCGGTCATGATCCAGACGCAGTGCACACGCTTCGAATCCTCTCACACTGCTGTGCAACGACATTTGAGGCTCGAACCACCGAAGCCCAGCCACACGACCTTCGGTGGTTGCACGGCAACTTGGTTGTGTATTGAGGCGATTGTCAGTTTGGCAGCCACAAATGACAAATGTAATTACGATACTAGTGCTTCGCTTTGATTTGTAGAGAGTCACACGTCCATCTTTCTGGGCAGCGAGATGACCATCTGCTGAGAACGCTCCCCCACTCTTCCTTCGCATTCGTCCTCGGTACGAGACCAGTCCTCGCCATCTTACGGAACCACCGCCTGTGAACCACCAATGTCCACAAACAGCCAGTTTACGGCACGTTCCTTGGAGTTCGTGGGACACACGGTGCGCAATATGCTCCCAGATGATTTTGCCACACAAATTGCTATCGCGAGGTGATATTTGAACAAGAACCACGGACGCCACATCTCAGATGCGGTCACGATCCCGGCGCGGCAACGCAAGCTTCGATGCCTCCCACACCGTGGTCTATAGCTGTGCCAGGCCCCGAGTTTTCCCTGGTGATATAATCTATTCATACATTTGTCCCAGCACACACGAACCACGATCGACCGTCGTGGGTCTGCGTCGATAAAATGGTGTAAATGAAGTGAGCCCACTCGGGAATAGCGCAGACGCTAGCGAAGGCGCTATGTTGCCGGTGACCGGTATGGCATGAACCTCACATGGTGCCTTCTGCGTAAGTACGCAGGACGAACACTCAGGACTTCGGTGCGGGTGGTGCGTTCAGGGACAGCGAGGAGCTCGCAGCTAGTGTGGTGGTCAATGCGGTCATGCGCCTGCGCGTCGGATATCCGAGAGCCTAAGTGCTTGAATACCTGTCGTGTTCAGGGCGATTGAGGGGACATGCACGCATCGCATTGCCAGCCCTGCGCCGCGTGAGAGTGCGTCAGAAAGAAGTCACAGGGACGCGCGCAGGATCCGAAATGCATAGTCATAGGTCCGAAGAGATGTGCTCGGTACAGCGCCGTGAGAAAGACGCGCTGGAAAGCGCTGACAATGGAGCCGGGGGAGCTGCGAGTGCCGCAAAGGTCCTGGCAGTAAGAGAACGACAGACAGAACGGGACCTACGAGCACAGGCGGGTCAAGGGAACGCCATAGAATCGAGCAGGCAGTTGATATGACCAACCTGCCCTGGGCAAGGGATTGCGCGACTCGGACCAGGGCACGCACGGGTCGCGTCGCCGGTACACAGCCTGAGCCACCCACTCCCCCGCTCTAAAGAGTAGGAGCATCGCCAGGCCAGGATTGTCCGGTGCGAGTTGAACCGACGGCGGAACGTTGACGCTAGTCAATTATGCGCGTCGATGTCGATGGCTTCTCGCCGCCCGCAGGTCTGCTCTTCCGCCGCTTCTTCCCCTCAGAATCTGGCGCGTCAGGACCCGCATCGTTGTCCCTGTCACGTTTCCGCGGCGCAGGGGCGTTCACGCGGCCTGCCGATGACGAGGGCGCGTCCACGCCAGCGGGTCGCAGGAAGCCGGACGCGGTAGACAGCTGTGCTTGTGTTTGTGGCGACTGCGAGGGTATGGGTGCCGGCCGCCTCCTGACATCTTCGCGGACGAGCTCCTGCGCCGTCTTCGGCTTTACATTCTTAGTGTTCCTGCCTTTGAGCGGCAACGGCACCTTGAACCCAGATATCGACGTTATTCGCTGTGGTTTCGCGTCTTCGTGTGCATCGGCCTGGGGAAGCGGTGCAGCCTCAGGTTCTTTCTGAGCCAATGTGAGTCAGGATACACGATGGGATGAGATGATACGCACTACCTCCACCTCCACCTCCTGCCCTCGTGCATTGAAGGTTCGGCGTCCCTTTGGTCTGCTGCCCTGCGACGTCTCTCCGGCTGGAGAATCAAACAGAAAGGGCAGATACGACGCCTCATGCGTCACAGATGACGCGCTGTTGAGTTCGTTTGAACGCCGCGATTGTCAGGAAGGTCGAGGACTGCTCACCCGGAGCTGCGAGACGTGCCCAAACCCCACGCGTCTTTTACCTCCTGCGAAACCTCCCACTCTGCTTCGTCCTTGATCTTGGCTTGTTCTAGCGCGACTTCCGCTTGCTGCTTCGCGCGCTGGGCATTTTGCATGAAACGTAGACCAAGCGTGCCTTTGCTGATAGTTTTGGACATGGTGGTCGTCGCGCAGAAAGTGTGCCTCAAAGGCGCCGGAAAGTAGTCAATAGAGTCAAGGCAACAATACGCACGAATATGGGACCAAAGTCAGCTCAAACGTTCCACAACAAAACGGCCCTGACTCCTGACCTCCAGAGTCCATGCCAAACGGCAAAGCCAAGACATAATCAACATGATTGGATAAAACAAAAATTGGAAACCGAATACCAGCGACGGGATTCGAACCCGCAACCTTCGCCTAAAGCTGACGCTGTGGTTACATAGGAAAGCGACGCCCTACCATTGGGCTACGATGGCGTACTCCTCTGAGCCGTGCCTCTTGTTCAAGTCCGCAGACTCAGACGCCGTTGCGTGAACCCCTCCCTCTGGATAGACTCATAACCAGTCTCTTCATAGATCTCGAGCCACACTGACATGGCGGACTTTCAGGGTGCTTCAACCCCGGGCCCACGTCAGCAAACAGATAGTAATCTACGTGAGTGGGCTGATCACTGAAGAGCGGCGAGCCCGGTGTTGACTGACTAGGTGTATTATACAGACCATGTTCCTGGGACGGATGAAAATACCACGGGATTGTCTGACTACCATGTTCCAGGTTCAGTGGACACGTATTACATCCCTGATTTCTTGACCGGTGACGAGGAAAGCTACGTTATCCGTAAGGTACGTCGTAACGTCCTTCGGATTCCTTGTTCTGATTCGAGACTGGTTTTTGGTGTATGGTTTGCCTTTCGGTGCACGCTTTGACTTTTGAGATAAGGGAGTCGCCTCAGCCGAAGTGGAAGAAGCTCCCGAATAGGCGGTAAGAGCGACTGACCGTCAGCGACACCAAAAACAGAATTACTGACCAAGTGTCCATATCCGTGCAGGTTGCAGGTCTGGGGTGAGTTTGTTTGTAACTGTTCAGACGATAGCATGACACCACACGTCTTTTGTAAGGCGGAGAGTTGACGGCGAAGAATCAACTAATACCACAAGCACTTCCAAGCTACTTGGCTAAATTGTCGGTGCCCTTCGTGCGTTGCGGGGAAGATGTGGAGACTAATACATTGCGTAGCCCAGATATTATAGGCCGTATCCGCACTACCGGAGCGTTTTCTGCGTCTCCGCATGGCGGACCAAACCATGTTATTCTTAACGAAGTAAGCCACCTGCTGAAGCATTACAAACCACTGATCTTATATATTGTGCAGTATCTTCCCGGCCAAGGTATCATGGTACCCACTCTCTTATCCTCTGTCATCTCCTTCGGAATTCTCAACTTCCTTGTAGGCACACGAGGACGGCCCGTCCTATCACCCAGTAGTCGCTACCCTCACGCTCGGCTCGCATGCCGTGTTCCACTACTACCGCTACAAGCCTGAAGGAGACGGTGAGAGCCCAGACGAACAGCCCATCGACAGCGGTAAGGCCCGCGTAATCGACACGACGCCGGTCATGTCTATGCTCCTCGAGCCGCGGAGTCTCGTCATCACGACCTCCGAGCTCTACACGGCACATCTACACGGCATCGACGACATCGAGGAGGACGTCTTTCCAGAACTACAGAGCGGCGGAGCGCCCAGTATGGCGAACGCAGATCTTTTGCGCAGCGAAGAATATAAGGCAGTCGTACGTAACGGCGGGGCGCTGAAGAGAGATGTGCGGTACAGCCTGACCTGCCGTGACGTCGCTCGCGTCGTAAAATTGAACCCGCGCATGGGTCTTGGTCGGCGTGGGTAGCTCCTCTGTCAGTTAGTTATCTAATGATGCGGTTACGTGGTGGGCCCGAAATTGACGCATTACTACTGCGCGTCCATAATAATGTGGCGCAATCTCATGTCCGATAGTCCACTGTGGTGCTTGCGCGCAATGGCTTATATCCGCGAAACTCTCTGGTCAGAAAATATCGATATCGATCCACGTTGTGATGAAGCGGGAACACGAAAACGACGCCACATACGTCGTAGTCTAGTATCCTTTTTCCGCGTGCCGCAGATACTGGACGCAGCTGACAGAGTATAGTGCATGATAAGTACTCGGGCCGTCACAGTACTCCGAGGCCCGCTTTCAGCTCCCTCTCCAGGTCCATATCGCCCTCGGCGCCCGCCAAAAACTCCTTTGGTGCTGGCATCTGCTCCTCCATTACACACCGCGTGCACCTGCACGTACCGAAGCCCCATGCCAATAGCTGCTGTTGCCGCGACCGGAGGTCCTGTAAGGGGTCGACATACGTGACTGTAAGCTCCTCACCCGGCTCGATATCCCTGCGCGCGACAACCGAAATTCGCGCGAGGGCTGTGCGCTGGTCGCGGTGGCGCACGGAGATGTTTGGAATGCACGAGTGGTTCAGGTGCGAGTGCAGGACGTACAGGCCGCCGTGCGCTTCGAGATCTGGAAAACGGTCATGAACTTCCGTCCGCTGCCCTAGAAATCGGACCGATGAATGAATGGACTGACTGAGATTCATACGCCCTAGTCCCTTCAAGAAGGCGTCGTAGTCGAATAGCCAATCTGCCACCTCTTTCCGGACGGGCTTTTTGAGTAAGCGTGCCAGCCGCTTCTTTTCAATGTCCCTGACAGGCGTCTGAAACGCCTGCAGATACAATTTGTGTGCCTGTTTCCAGGTCTCGCGGTCGGGCTGCGCGTCACCCAACCTGTGCACCCTATATGTAAATGCGGACGCGAAATGACAACCCCGTACTTACCATCCACCCTTCGCACGTTCTTCCATACCGAGCTGCGCTAGCGCGCGGACGAACTCCCAATCCGCCGCGAACGCCGCTTCGTCCGTTTGTTCCTGCAGGAGCACACGCGCCGTACAGCGCGCCAGCGCGTGCAGGGCCATCCACTCGTTTTTCCTGGCGTACGCCAACAGCGGCGTCGACGCAGGGTTCTGCGCCGGACATAGCAGCGGGTGAGTCGTGCTTGACCTCGACAGGCACAATCGGCTGCAAAAGCGCGCAGTGCACGGCGCAGAGGCAGGACACGCCACGACCAGACTCGACGTAGTCAGCGGCGTCGAACAATGTGCACATGTGCCTGATGAGACCTGTAGGTCGTAGATACTCCTGCGAGGATAATAGTATTCCAGTGACGATATGCGGTACATGGGGACTGCCATACCATTCTGGGGCGAGTACGAACGGGTCCTCCTTCCACACCGTTTCTCCCTCCGCAATCCGCTCCGTCGCCACAAGACCCTTGCCCTTGCTCTTTCCGAGGTACTTGACCTCCACCTTGGACGTCCATTTCGCGACGTCGAGACCCTCGACCACCCTGGAAGTCGGCATAGGAACATCCTCGTTTGATGGTTTGACATCGTGGTTGTGGTTTTGATTCGGGGGCGCGAGGACGAGACCTTCGTTCTGTAACACCTTCTTGGTCCGCTTTTCGCTGACTATCCAATCAGGATGCGCTGCCACCAGCAGTGCATGGAGCTTGCCAATGCCTAAGGTGGGGTTCTGGGCTCGAAGTTTTACCAGCGCCACGGTGAGGTCGCTTTCATTTGGGCTGACTTGGGTCCACATGTTGAGCGGAGAAACCAATCTTTGAGGGTGGTGAGTGAAGAGGCTCGGCGGAGCTTTGGGGGTGACTAGGACACTCGGATCGCACGAACGGTATTCTGTAGTCTGGCCGCACAATCCGTTCCTACACCCTTTCCTGAATGGCGGTCAGCACACGACCGCGATCGATGAAATACTGCAACTCCGCACGGACTGCGCGGCACCGCCCAAGGTGATTCCCGAACACCAATAGGACCATGTATGAAAGGCAAGCCGCGCTCATAGCACGCACCCGCATAGAGCAACACAAATTAAAGTGTACAAGACGGAAAGCTACTCACTGTCGCAAAGTGGAAGTGAAGGATCGAGGGAGCCTCGAGGTCGAAATTTGAGCTGAAAGGGCTCGGATTACGTAACAATATCCCGCGCCGCCCGATCCGAGAGGCGCGGTGGCACACTGGTTGGTTCATCCTACAACAATCCTATCAGTCACCCTGCAGCATTCCTGGCCACAGGCTCGCATACAGTTGCACGCCGCAAAGTGCGGGTGTGTTGGTAAAAGTTTCGCAAGTCATCGACTTTACGCGGCACGCTGGGCGGCGCTATGATTATCGATCGAAGGCGGTGTGCTATGGCTTAAACTGTACGCCGGTACGTCTTTCAGCTGCGCCGTATTCATCGTAATTGCGAGCCCGTTGGATCCCGCCATATGGGATGTGACTCTTGGAAGATTCTACCAAGATGGCTTGGGCTCGGATGTTTTCGCTGATGAAGAACAGATAGGGCTACGCAGCGGCGTGGCGTGCTGTCTCCATTCCAGAGCGATGACCCTCGTATACGGTGTGTCTGGGCTTGATGTACCCACATGTCATATGCGCTGGCACGAGATAGTGAGTCTACAAGCTTTTCGTTCATGCAAGCCGTTTTGGGGATCTGATCAGGCCGTGCACAGGTCACCCGGGACGGGTGTGCCTAAGGTGCACTCAGGGTCCACCTCTCTTATAGCCACCGCTGTATTCAGCAACCTCTTGAGAGGACAGCTTTGACATTGTGGCTTAAGGCGTCTCGTACATGGCCGAGACTTCGCTGAACGATCGTCACTCCAAGGCACCGGGCTATGTCTGCGGAAGCCGGTGCCCGCGATGATTCATCAGAGGGTCTTGTTCTTACCATCTTCTCATACGATCGCGTCCATTGCACTAATTCTGTAGCAACCCATATCGTTCGCGCATGACCAACGCCTTTGTTCCGTCCTGTCGGCCCATCAGAGATGGCCCTCGACATACCGCACTACACGGCTCCTCGAATGCAAGGGCGCCCCGGGGACACCTGACCGAAGGTCCTCAAGAGTGGCAGTCCTTTGACCCCATACTCGCTTTATCGATTGCTTGTATCACGTTTGCGTTGTACGAGGCTGCCTCATGGATCCTACCCCAGTTTGCTGCGGCAAGATATGCGCCCGAGGTCTCGAGAGATTTATAGACGGACAGCTGGGGAGGTCCCGGCAAGACACCCGCTGCCGACACCACTATGTCGAATAAACAGGCATGCATTTGCTGATCTCTGACAGATTTGCCTCCCTAACACGCACTCCAATCCAGATCGATCGCGATATTGACACGTCCGCCGCCGATCCAGAAGAAGAAGACGGCGTCCACAGGCCCCGACGAGTACCCATGGCCTGCACCTTCTGTCGCAGTAAGGCCCCCTGCTCCGCTGCTTCTACCGTTCTGACCTTTCGACCGCCAATCTAGAGCGTAAGATCAAATGCGACGGCAGGCGGAATACATGTCTCAATTGCGAAAGGAGAGGCGTTGTGTGCAGCTATGTATCCGTGTAAATCCCTCTCCCGTGCCCGATGGCGCCACACTGATCGCCACAACATGCAGGGCGGCAGAACAAGACGTTAAACTTGGGCCTCCCTTCGGGTGAGCTCTGGACCACGCCGGGCTTGTTGTGCCCTCATGCCAGATAACCTCGCAATAGGTGCAGATGTGTGCCTATGGATTTCAATGTTATATTTCTGTCGAGTCTATGGAACACGAAGGATACGTCAAAGTGTGGGAAAGACAGAGGGAAAACAGTCCAGCGAATACTGAAAGCAGAAGGCTGTGAGACACCTCGTAAGGACGCCCGATGTAGAGCAAAGGGTGGCCGAAATTAATGTCTACACTATAAATCGTCTTGCTTTCCCCTTCATTAGCAACTCCTCAAACGATGGAAAGCGTCGAGAGAGGAGTGAATTACAAGGGTGTTTGCGGAAGAGCCAACGGAGGGATACCGGAACAATGGCATCCGTAACATGTCGGGCTATGTCGAGTGATAGGGTATAACTTTCGAATCGGATTGCGCGAGCATGATCCACGTTCACTGAGACGACGATAGATTTTACAGACACGTTCGAGGGCAGGAACTTGAAGGCAAACATTCTTCAACAAGAGGGCCCCGTTAGCGCCTGCTGAAATAGGTTTACGGTTTAGGGCAGGCAAAATCGAGAAAAGTCAAACACGTGCCAATCGCGATTTAGGCGTTCGAGCTAGTTTAGCGAGGCACACGACATCGACCGACTCAACTTGGTCGCCGTCGGACACGTCGAGCTCATCCTCGACAGACTCTCTAGCTTGCTGGGACTAGGCGTGCAAATGGACGGCCAACCAGCGATCCGATTGCGGAAGAAAGCCTCGCAAGAACATCAGGACCCTCCACAAACGCCGACTGACGAAGCTCCTTCGCGTGAAGAGGTGGTCTGGGGGAAGACTCCTGCAGGAGAAGGTGTGTATATTAATGAAGCTCCGCTGCGCGTGGTGCTGACGTGTTTTTTCCTCAGTATTCCGCGTACCAACCACCCACGACGTGTTGACCTTGTTTCATCCTGGATACCCCAAGTCGCATATCGACCTTTTGAACCTGGGACTGCTCGGCTTTCAGATCCTTCTATACCTGTGTCTTTCTCGAACTGCCGCAAAGTACTTCTTCCTTGTCTATTTCGCGTTCTGGCGGGCTGCATACGATGTCGGTCTTGGCTGGGTCCTTACGAAACAAAGCAAAAAGAAATGGATCGTGAAGGAGGTCAAACGCTTCGGATGGCTCGATGAGAACCGCAGGCCCGCTGTGAGAGACTGGATCAGACAGCAGCTTGCTGGGAAAATGGGAAAGGACTACTCATTCGATGTTCGTGTCGTGTTTCATCTGTCAAGAGCTGTTCTGACTCGGGTCTGCAGGAGCTGCCGTTGGAGTATAACACATGGCTCCTCTTCCGCCAGGCTGTTGATATTATTTTGCTGAAGTCAGTTCACTTTTCCGTCTCGTTCAGCAGAGTGATTGACCCCTTTCAGCGACTTTGTGGCGTACTGTCTTTTCGCGTTCAGCTGTTACCGCGTACCAGAAGGTCTTTCGATCGCGGCACATATTATGAGGTATGCCGTGCGATTATTGTCGCTATTTGTCATTAATAGCACTCCTGTAGATGGGTTGGTGGTATTGCCCTTATCGCCTTCAATCTGTGGGTGAAGACAGAGGCGCATCATGTCGTCAAAGACTACGGCTGGTACTGGGGCGACGTCTTTTTCCAGCGTGGCGCCCTCGTGTTTGACGGCGTCTTTGAGCTTGCCCCCCATCCAATGTACTCTGTTGGTATGTGATTATGGATTATCTCAAAAATTTCGGACTGACTTTACGGTTCAGGCTACGCTGGGTACTACGGCTTGTCTCTGATCATGGGCAGTTATCCTGTGCTGTTCGTCAGTATTGCTGGGCATGCTGCACAATTCGGATTCCTTGTTTGGTTTGAGAACCCTCGTGAGTTTCATGTCTTCCAAGTGTGCATGTCTGACAAGGAATCTTCCATTTTAGATATCGAGCGGACATATACTCAGCGCAAATTACTTGCGCACCGCACGCCCATCTTCCTCGCGGACACGCCCAAGGTGGCCACCGCCGAATTACCTGAGACGCACAGCCGCAATGCTTCTCTGTATTCCAATGAAGAGTTGTCAACGCCCAGCGTGACCGAAGGTGAAAGCGCGACTGAGACAGATGGTCCGCAGACCGAAGACGAGGCTTCGCAGACGGAAAACGAGGACCGTACTGTTGTACCCAGGAAGAACAACAGGCACACACCGAGTTCGAGTGTTGCGTCACTTCCTGCAGTTATTGCGAACGACTACAGGCCTCGGCGAAGCAAGTCTCCGGTTTCGCAGCATGACTTGTTCAACCGCTACTTCAGGAAGGACGCTATCTTGATGCATAACATTGACTTACTAAGGTTAGCCTTTTGCTGCACTCTTGGCGGCATATGTATTGATCATGCATACAGGGCGACTGACCTGCAGCTAGTCCTATTCATCTTCTATGTGCTCGTCTCCGCGTTCATCCCGTCATTGTCGGAGAAAGCAGGTCTTGCGCTCTACTTCCTGCATGCCTTGGCATGGTGCATCTTCCATTCGTTTGGTCTCGGCTTGTACCTCCGTGCTCAAGGCGAAAGCAAGTTCTTAGTGCGGCACTTCGTAAAACACTATCACTACCCGCGGAATGACAACGGCAAGGGCCCTTTGTACGAGGCGTTCTCGAACTGGAAGGCGATCTACAATATGAGCATGTGCATGACTTACGGTGCGCCTACTTTGCGTCTTATTCGCGTGTGCTGTGCTGATAAGATGGGATCCCGCCCGCAGCGTCCTTCATCGGCCTTGCGTGGAAGACTTACTCCATCCCAAACAACTGGACGGTCGGTAATGAATTGCTCCGTCACACCCTGGGCGCCGTAAGTGACCACCTGCCTGTTCCTTGTGTCAGCTGTGCATCGAGCAGCGCTGAACTCCTGTACGTAGATGCTGATCGTCGTGCATGTCTGGACTATGCTGGAGCAGTATGAGGTGCTGGGGATGTATGGTAAGCAGAAACTCGACCTTGGGCTTAGTTGAGTCACTGTTAACGCCTGATGCTGTGCAGGTTGGTTCTTCGGCGACTTCTTTATGGAGGAGTATTCTGCGCAGCTGGAGTACAGTGGAATCTATCGGTTAGTCGGCCCCCTCTGTATTACCTCTTGCAGCCCCAAATTCTCACGTGTTCCTTCCGTGCGGTGCAGTTATCTGAACAATCCAGAGATCATGAGTGGTGCCGCGTTCTTCGGGCTCGCGCTGATCAGCGGCAGTAAGCTAGTGTTCACGTTGGCGGTCATCCGCCATCTCTCACAGCTATGGTTCCTGAGCAAGGTTGAGAAGTGCGTGCTATTATCTCCTGGCGTCACATGATCATGAGACGCGATGCGCAAACGGGTACTCACGCTTGCCCGTGGCTTTCTAGCCCGCATATGCGGAAATTGTACGGCGATTCCTTGCGCAACGATGCGGGCTTCGTGAAGGTGATCAAGAAGGTTGCGCGCAAGAATGCACGCATGCTGGAGACGCGCGCCGGACGCCATGCGCCGGAGATTAAGAGAGTCGCCAGAGAAGTCAAGGGTACGTTTGACAAGGTTTACTTGGAAACATCGGAAGCGGTGGAAGAGTTTCTCGCGAAGTGTAAGTCTGCCCCTCATAGTCCGCGAGACGAGCTCATGTCCGCATTCATAGCACGTCCGAAAATATCGGGCGTCGTGCAGGACACAAAGGTGCTTCTACAGCAGTCGCGTGAGCGGCTGGTGATCTCGTGAGTGCCGCTCATTATGTCCAGAAATGTTGGTCTTAGTCATTTTCCCTCCAAGTCGCGTTGCCAGTGACCTATCGCGCTACGATAGATCCAAGTATACAATTGCCATTGTACCCAGTAGCACGGAAGGTTCACTGCGGTTCCATCTCGGAGAGCCGATCAAGGTCAAATGGCGAGCACCGTCTCATCACTCTCGTCGTGACTGGATTGGTATATATCGAGTACGTTCTTGCGCTGATGGCCGTGATAATCGAAATCAATTCTAACGCTTTACTGCTGCAGGTTGGAGCCAATGCGTCAAGCCAGGTCACGAAAGTCTCTTCCCTGGGTATGTGGGTGCCGGTGCATGACGAGGAATGGGACGGCGACGTTCCGTTGAACCTCGAGCACCCTAAGCGTGCGGATGCAGACACTGAAGAAGGCGAAGCTGTCTTTGAAGGCGGGAAGTTACCCTGGCGGACGGGACGCTATGAGGTCCGTTGCAACGCACTGAACAGTATGCTTGCCTCGCGCTAACCACGTGGTTTAGATCCGCTACCACCACGATGGCAAATACAATGTCATGGGCATGGTAGGTCCCGTTGAGATTTTCGGTGAGTACCTTTCTACCTGAAGGAGATTTGTCGCTCAACGCATGCTTTCCAGTGGACAAGCCCGCGTCCCTTGATTTCTCATCCGTCCGAGCCTCACTCACCAAAATCGTCACATTCGCGCTTGACTCCGACCCTTCACTCATCCCTCTCTCGAGCAGGACAGGCGATGTTCCTGATGCGGACGCGGACGGACGCGACCCTGATGACTTCCGATTCTGGAACGAGCGGCAGGCGAAAAGGATTTCGGTGGCGATCCAACAGGCATTTGGTGTGGAGCTGAACCCGGAGGTGATCATTGCAGATGCGAACGTTAGCGCACTGGCCAACCGGATCCTTCTCTCTAGAGATCTCTTGTCAGACTAGCGGGTTTTCTGGTCTGTCGATCTGCGATAGTTTTCAGTCTGCGTGGATCTCGCTCGATCCATGTTTTGTATGCTTCTTGGATTATGTTTTGCAGCGGAAATATCATTAGAATTTCTACGAGTCAGACATATGAGCATGTAGGAGAAGCGATCAAGGTCAGCTTTTGAGAGTGCTGTGAGCATTTGTCAACGGCAATATCATTGCGTTCGTCAGCGGTGTCCCGGGCACGCTGTTCGTTACACCATCGCATCTGAACAATATGAAGTCACGCGTTGGAAGGTCCAACTTCAGGTCTCAAGAATGCTTCTGTCTCTATCTCTGCCTCCGCGTCCGACTGACGGCGTACGTCGAGGGTTCCCGATGTTTGAGCGTGTAGCCTTGGAGGTGAATTGAATTCGAGGTTACGAGAAATCGGTCCGCTAGAGGCGGACTGGGCCCGAAATTCGATGCTGCTGAAAGCCTGCGTTTCCGGCGCGAGAGACTTGTCATTTAGGATGCCCAGGCGCAGTTTTCGCAGCACACGGCAGGTCATGGCGTTTGTGAGCGCAACGTTCGGCGTGTGGAACATCGAGTGTAGCATAGGCGTGCTCGACGGCGTGGTGATGCTGACCGCAGCCAGTAGGTTGATGGTTAGCGTTGGGCTGTCAACCGAGTGAGACGGATGGCAGTTAGCAAAAACGCTTGCGGCGTACATGTAGTAAAGTTGCCCGGTTTGAAGCATAGTCTTCGACACCCGCCCCATTCCAGCACCTGTAAAGAAGGTGCGTATCCGGGAGCGCCATCCATGGCTCGGAAAGTAGAAGACGAGGAGCTGATGTGTTACTGCGAGGAAGGTCAACGTGTCGTTCACAGCGCCTGCGATGACGCCCGCGGAATTGTAAGTCTTCACGCGGTCGGGGACGCATTTCTGTGTCTTCCCGAAGCGGGAGGCGGTGAGGGCGGAGGGCGTGGCGAATAGGCACCCGACCGTGGCGATCCACATGAAGGTCACAACGTATACAGCTGGCTTGTCACTGGCGAACACAGCCTTCGTACGGATAAGATTGAGGTACAGACTGGCTGAAACGGCGCACAGCCCCATCGTGCTTGCTGTAATGGCTACGGCGTTACAGTGCGAGATATCCGCGACTACCTAGAGAAGTCAGATTAAGATATGCAGGTGCGGAGACACGCACACGCGAAAGTCGATATCGTTATGAGGCACACAAAAGTGAAAACTCTAGGAAATGCACGATCAAATGGAGTTGAAGCAATAAGTAACCTTGGATAGACATACGTTGCAAGAACATATACCGCCTCCAATACCCCGAACTTCAAGGACAACATTTGATATTCTTCGGGGATCGACACCAACAGATCCCAAACCCATGCCTGTTGAACCGAATGTACATTCTCGATGAGGAGGGACTCAAGATACGATACAAGACATTTGCATACCGTAATGGTTGCAACGCGCAGATAGTTCAGGGTAGTTCCGGCAGCAGCAACAGTTGCAGCAACGGAGGCGAGCGGATTAGCTGTCATCGCGATGCTGTTGCTTACCTAGAATAAGCTCGTATCGATTCATAGACGCAAACCAACGAGGTCGAATAAAAGCACGTTGTTTAGTTATTGATGAGCTGACCGCCGATGAACGTTGAACATCGATGAACGCCAGGGGTGGTCCAGATTGACATTTCAATCAAATACAGCCGAAGTAACCAAGTTCCACGGATGTCAGTGGATTGTGGGATGCATTCAGCTGGACGGCAACGATGTGCGGCGTGCGCGCGCGATAGTCTATTAGTTCGGTGTCGGTTCCAGGAGGTGACTCGAGTGACGGTCCTGTAAAGTTACACTGCCGCATGTTCTCGGAAAGTAGGGTGTGTAGAGCACATGAATCCCTTTGTCAAACGGGTGCCGAGGCTCTGGCTAACACTGAAGTACTGAAGTACTGTTCGAAGTTTGAACAATGAACAGTCGAACTTCAAAAATCCCAAAACAAAACAAAACATAAATCAAATTGGGTTCCATACGCTGACAGCAGGATTTGAACCTACGCGGGCAATGCCCAAGTGATAATGAGAAGTTCAAATCACTCGCCTTAACGACTCGGCCATATCAGCTTCTAACGAAGGGCCGCGAAAAGAGCTGGCAGTGGGCGTGGGGGTTTGGCCAGGTTCGCACACGTTTAGCCTGCCCTAAACGTTTTATAGCGCCCGTCATAAAATTTGAGCGCACGGGCTTCTCGTCTTCATCGGTCTTGTATACTCTTCACTGCTCACGATGTCCGTCGATTTTGGCAAGCTTGAAGCTCATTTGGCCACCAGGTCCTATGTTGAGGGGTGAGTCTCATTCCGAACTGTCTCTCGCCGTGTTTTACACCTGTTTCGTGATGATCTTTGCTATGGTCCGTGTTTCCAAGAAGCGATTAGACACCGCTGCTCAAGCATGCCGACAACCTTTTTAACCTAGCCCTCTGACTCTCATTCTCCTCGCTCTTTTACGCGTAATCGTGCACGATCGCTGAATATCCCGCGTCGCAGCTACGTCCCCTCGCAGGCGGATGTCGTCGTCTTCAAGGCGATCAAGGCAGCTCCCACCACCCAGCACGCCGCCCGCTGGTACGCCCACATCAAGTCGTACACCGCCGAGTTCGACTCTCTGCCCGGCTCCAGCACCGCGGGCAACGCCTTTATCGGAGGTGCCGCGTCCGCTGCTGCTGAGGACGACGACGACGACGAGGTCGACCTCTTCGGTTCCGACGATGAGGAGGAGGATGCCGAGGCCGAGCGCATCAAGGCCGAACGCGTTGCCGCGTACAACAAGAAGAAAGCTGGAAAGCCAAAGGCTGTTGCCAAGGTACGTAGTCCCCCTGCTTTCCGTCACGTAGAAGTAGCCTTCCTGTTCTTCTATGTGCTGTACATACGAAATATGAAACGATCGTTAACCTGTATCTGTGCTTATAGTCCGTCGTGACGCTCGAGGTCAAGCCCTGGGACGACGAAACCGATATGGCCGAGCTCGAGAAGGCAGTGCGCTCGATCGAGCAGGAGGGCCTCGTCTGGGGTGCAAGCAAGCTTGTCGCCATCGGTTACGGCATCAAGAAGCTGCAGATCACCCTCGTCGTCGGTACGTAGCTTGGACATCGGTTTCACTTTGAGTGTGTGGCTCATTAGTGCTTGACGCTTGACAGAGGACGAGCTTGTCTCGCTCGATGAGCTCCAGGAGAAGATCGCCGAGTTCGAGGACTTCGTCCAGAGCTCCGACGTTGCTGCTATGCAGAGTGCGTACCACCCTTCTATGCCATATCCTTGTATTGACGTGCATGGTCACTTGCAGAACTGTAAACATACAAGTGTACAATCTCGAGTGCCTGCATCATGTTGTAACTGGTTACTAGAGCAAGCAATTGTATTTGTTGATGTTTTCAGGATGTATTGTGATGCATGCAGCCCATCTCATTCTTGGTATGATCCAACGCATCGAGATGGTCGATGTCCAACGCTGAAGACCACATCACTGTCTCTGTCAAGTAACGATTACTTGTACGCTACCGTCTGTCTTCGTCTGCTCCAAAATAGCGGTTGATTGCGGTGTTGACACACAGATCAACGTCTGTGCTGACGGGAAAGCTGTCTAAAAATGCGCGAGATCGACGTCGATCATCCGCGGACCCAAGTTCTACTGACCTGGATGAGTAGGGGCGCTCGACGCGAGACCCCGGTCCTGCGCAGACCGGAGTAGTATTGGAGGCAGCCTGGGCAGCGAAGCAGGAGGCGAGCCTATCAGCTCCAAGCGGCCCGTCGTCTGTACCTGGCCAGCAGCATCTCACCGCGCGACGTGATACGACCGTACGTGCGTCGTAAATTTATCTCGTCCGCGTCCTTACACTCAGGCTCCGTGCTTCTCGTGGCAGCTCGTTCGAAGGGCACGATTCGTGCTTCTGTCATCCTGTCGAAAAATACTCGATGATTAGCGTTGTAACAATTCTTCGAAGTTCGCCTCGTAGAATGCTCCCTACGAGGCCGACTGCCGACGTATAAGACGACAGCTCGTGCTTGTCATCGTGCGACTTGAACGGTTTCCCTCCTTGCTCCCCGCACACCCTTGGACGTCATTATGGCGTCAACGGAGACCGCTTCAGCGTCCAGGGCACCCTTCATAGGCAGAAAACCTAGGTCCCGTGCTTCATCGTTCAAGACCGTGGACCTCGAGAGTGGCGAGCACGTCGAACTTGACACGTTGGATAGCGCGACACTATCAAAGCGAACGACGGGACCCACGACGAGACATGAGAACGATAGTGGAGTGCCAGGACGGCGCCAGCGTCGAACACACCACATTAATCTCGTTCGTCATTCTCTAGCTGTTTTTCATTCCGACAATGCTCAGCGCTAACCGCTCGTTGCAGCAGTCCAATCTATTCTTCGCCGCAAACATGGTCGCATTCCTGTTAGCGTGCTTGGACAGGTTTCCTTACGCCGACAGCCATGCGGGCATCATCGCCCTCGTGCACATAGCCGCGTCCATCGCGTGCAGAAACGCACTCCTCTTCGAGCTGCCGTCCGGCGTTTTGTCTAGAAGTTCGTCCAAGGTACGTTGTCCTTTAGATCAAACCCTCAACACTCACCGACCCCGGTTCGCACAGTGGGTCCCGTCGTTCGTGCGTAAGGCCTGCGACACATTCCTGCGGAACATCAGCAGCCTCCATTCCGGTTGTGCATCTTCTGGGGTCGCCTGGTTTCTTCTCGCGCTTGTACGGGCCCACCAGCATCGCACACCATACGAAGTCTCGCATCAAATGTTTGCCATAGGTGCCCTATCGATAGGGCTTGCGGCTCTGTCTGGTGTTGCCGCGATGCCTTGGATCAGCGGTCGTAGGCCGGGGTAAGTTCATTTGTTATATGTGTCTTGCGTCTGCGACCTGAAGCTCTAGCCCAGTAGCTCCGAACGCCATCATCTAGTTTTTGGCTGGCTCTCCGTCGTGCTGAAATGCATCTATGTGACCGCCACAGAAAGTTCGGTAAATGGTGTTCTCGTGCACGGGTCGGCGAGCTTTAAGCTCACGCTGATCATCATCGCACTGTAAGCCGAGTGATACTATGGTGCGCAAAACCTTTTCATAATGTTTCTGCAGGGGTGTACTGGAGTACGTCTCCAAGTGGATGCAAGAAGATAATGCAGTGGTGAGCATACTCGTCCTGATCACCGACGCGAGGATCTCACTCGTGGTCCAGCCTTGCGCAAATGTTCGCCTCGCTGTACTGGAGAAAATCAGTGGCGCAGCCAGCGCTGCACATACAAACTTCTGCGTCGTTTCGGAAGGACTGCACAACCCTCGCCATGTCCGCGCGCGCACCCTACTCTCCGACATCCTAAATCTGGAGGACAGCATCTTCTCTGCTGTAACCGAGTGGGTGGAATACACGGTGGAGCCGCTCGTATTCAAGCTCGTGGAGCGTGCAATGCCGGCGAAGGGATACGTCCTCATCGGCACAAACATAGAACGCCGTTCAAATCATCCCGACACAACAAAGGTGTTGAAGGACATCTACGCAGCCTACAATGCAGAAGGTAACTGGCTTTCACTTCTGATAACTGCGCTAGCTGATATTATCCCTCCCAGTCATGTCTGCAATTGGAACGCCATCTCATGGCGATGCGTTACTCGTACATGAGGATACCGATTATTTTGGTGCTCGATGAGCTGGGACAGCTCAGATAGGAACACGCTGTCACGTAATATTTTTACGGATAGCAGATGAAGTGGACTCCGGTTCGCAACGGTTTTCGGTGATAAATATCAACAAATGCTATTGACATACAAGTGATCTGATTTTCTGGAGTTATCGCTGACTACTGCTTTCCGTCCTCAAAGACAAGTACCCCAATCTCCGCTATGTTTCGTCGCATATCGCAAGGCGGCCGCTGTGCCGACGGCTGTTCAATAGTCGGTGCAGGAGTACTCCACCCCGACCTGAATGCCAGTCGGAATATGCGAAATGTCGTAGTTGTACCTGGGAGACAAATATTCAGTGTCGCTTCAAGTCATTCGATACTCGCGACAGTCCGGTTCGCATACGTACCAGACGTAGTGACCCTGCTGGCGAGTTCCGTAGTTCACACGGATGCGGCTGCACTATTAATCACGATATAATGTCAGGACCATCGAAAATCGAGTGATAGTAGGACAGATCCTTACAGGCGCCTCGAGGTTGCACGCATCTGCGCCGCCATGAGGCGGGCAATTGATCAAGTTCGCAGGGTTGCCCGGGTCGGTGATGAGAACAGCGTCAGCATCACGCTCGACATTGACGGCGGTGGCAGAGGCCGCAACAGCAACAGCGGCGAAGGTCAGGAGTGTGGTGAACTGCATATTGATAGACGAATTGGTGTGGTATCGAAGGCTTTAGATCTCGAAGGCTTGCTGGCTTGAGTGCTGAAGCCTGGGGGAGAAGTGAAGGTCTGCCAGCGAGGTATATATGTGCTCGAGGATGGCCAAGAGGGAACAGCTCTGCAAGATATTCGGTTATGCCACAAAGGCAGAGCGCGGACAGTTGAATTACAGTCACGACCGAACGCCAACGAAACTGGTCCCGTAACTGAGGCTACGCTTGCCAAGACACCGCAGTACAAGGCTTTACGCTGGGCATCATGCATCTGGACGACAGCGCTTTAGTACATGGACGGCATCCGCGTTGATTGTGTCTCACCTGGCGCCATTGTGCATTGAGAGAAATTCGGGCAAGCGAGTACTATGTACGCCCCCCTCGGGGTCTGCTGGCCTTTTCAGAGTGGGCTACTATTTTATTAGCGGACCAAGAGAGACAAGGTAGTAATAACAAACGAGACACTATGACAATGCGCAGAAATATCCGGTAGTTACCTGACCTCGCATGTGGACAGAGGTCCGCGAAGTTGAAGTGCTTGGCTGCGCCTCGTGCAACGTCTGTCGAGCGTTCAACGACCATCCGTGCTCGGAGGCACGTAGACCAGTCTGTGCATTAAGGGCGGAATCTTCTTGGCTAGTAGGAAACACACGAGGATCATGGCACATGTAGTGCACTGGGTACTTGGCAGGTCGAAGAAACATCCTGATCGGGGTCTAGACTGTTCGTCTGCTCATATTCGTTGTCGATATATATTTCGTGCTATTCCGTTGGCGTGCGCGGGGCACAAAATAAGTAAGTTAATCGCTGTGAATTCAACGAGACGGACTGTTGGAAGGATTATATTCCGTACACACTGCTGCTCGCTGACGTACAAGGCATGATGACAAATGCAGCTTGGGACAGCGTGTGTCGTATTGAAGACGAGGACTTGCCGTTCCGTGTCTCCGTCGTGCTACTGGCGCGCGAGCATAGGATACGGGGTGCGTGGTTCCTCTCCGACTCGGCTATCCCACGGCGCCACGAAGCATCCAGTACATCCGTTCGGTGTTCTGGTGAATTAACCATCAGCGCGCTCCTTGCATTATTGCCGCTGGCGGAGAGTGCCACATTCACAGGCGCGAGAGAGTATGACCGTGCTGAACAAGTCGTGTATAACGACGGTGTGAAGGAAGCGAGGGCCAGGCGGTCGAGCTGCAGGCGTTCGGAATACAGTGTAGCCAGTGAATTGATTAAGGTTTCCGATATGTGTAACCAGGCGCCGGATTTCTGGATGTGGCGAAACGGTAGATGACGTACCGCCTGAAGTCTGTCCTGTCCACTATGCCGTCGCGCACGAGCGCATGTCGTATGATGGCCGGAAACTGTATCAGGTCGACCTCGGACCCGACGCGCCCGTACATTGTGGAAATGCTTTGCTTCGCCTCCGTGTCTCGTTTGGACCAGATGGGACTCGTAGCCACCCCGCCTTCTATGCGCCTCTGTGCATCATGCCACGCGCACGGCCTTTTTCAAGCTCGCCTCTCTCGGAGCGCGCACCGTTGACTCTCGTGGACGGCATGATAACAAACGTCTCGGTTTCCGCACATCGCGTCGAGGTTTACTTTGAATAGATGGACTGCCTCTGCGGTCTTGTTATTTTGGGGGGCATTGGGGTCGTGTCAAAGCCCGGGAAGTCGCACACGAGGCAGACGGATGAGTTGCGTCTGGCTCTTCTGCAGAGCTTGACGGTTGTGAGGTTATGGCTAGCATCGGACATGAATCCGGCGGCATATTCCTCATTGAGTGGTAATTCTTATTTTGAGACCCGTGTCGGCACATATGACGAGTTGCAAGGTCTTAGCTACTACATTCTGATCTTCAGCGTTATTTGGTGCGCTCCGTTACATCCCGCCCTACCTACGGAGTGTGCCCTTGTAATGTCAGACATCATTCCCAGCCATCGTGAGTTGCGGAGCGCAGTGCGAGTCGGAGTGAAATACTCACCAAAGGCCGACTCATTTCATTCAATGCATACTACGGTAGGATTCGAGGCTCAGTGCCTCGAGAACCTGTGCGAAATGTGCGGTATTTCAACCAACGACGCAGGATAAGAATGTACATAATAGGGATATATTACAAGAAATTACTCACAGTAATGCTTCCTTTGCAAAATGCTGTGAAAGGAGGCCACCGGCATGCTACTAGTGAGACTCGGAGGTTAACACTGTGACGTAGACGTACCTGTATGTCTTTCCATAACTACCGCGAGGGGCCTTGTTAGAAGCAAATGAAGTCTCTGAATGCGATTAACTTCGCTAAAAATAGTATTTTGGTCCCCTCCTCTCATTCTCCTGCCCAGTCAGTCATCGCTATCGTCGTCTGGTAACTGGTTCTCGGGTATGTAGTCTCCGCCCCGCATCGGCGCTAGGGTTCGGATTTGAACTAAATTACCGTACCTGGAATGGTAAATAATCCGACGCGGCTCATATGAGGTCTATGCGCGTCGATGATTAGTGTGTATGTGCTGAAAGCGAACTCGGACGCGGAGAGAAAACGAACGCAAAACGCTAAAACGCGTTGGCGCCACTTGGCGCCTACGCGATTTTGAGCGGCAACGCCCGAGTCGCAACTTCGGGGTCCGCCACTTCGCTCGCGATGCATCCCTCGCTGTCTCTTCCTCTTTTCCTGCCAGTGAGGGCTTGACGTCTTTGCGGCACTTTGTTCGCGGGTCTACGTAGGATGCATATCTAAGTAATGTGTAATCTTTGACGTGGGGGTCTTACAAAATATCTAAAATATATCCGGTGGCTCCAAGTGTTTTCAATATCTCGTTGGATCATGGATCTTTCCCCTTTCTTTATTTTATCATTAATCTAATTGGAAAAGTATCAACTGCTTCTGCGAAAGCTACAGCTTGAATAACCATCGTGTCCGATGCGCTTAATATTTGACTCATGAGCAAATAAAAGCAGTGGCAGAGTTCGGGGTCCTGTCTTCGACGAACGCGACGACGCGACAAAGTTCGAACCACAGCCTCCTTCAACTTCCATCAACGGGCTGCTGCCATGTTTGCGCCACAACAACCTTCAGACACTCTTCGTATTGAAATATCTATCCAATACAAGGGCAAGCGCGCCTCCGAAATGGCGATGCTGTCTAAATCGCCCTCGAAATTGACCCCGAGATTAAAACAACTACATACGTCAGACGTGCATACGGACCTGCTTGCGCTAGGACTGCCGGAAAAGATTGCGAGGAAGACATCTGCGTTTCAGATTGTATGGGGAACAGGGCTGAGCAAATCCACGTGGGTGACAAAGAAGAACTCGGTGCGCATCTGAGCATGTCGTGCGACGCTTATCTCACTCATCACTGTCCGGCCTCGGTCTCTCAGATATCGCACCGTCACCTTAAAGACCTGGCGGCCTTTGCGCCAAGTCTCACGGAGACGCATGGCCACCATCTGATGTGAGTCCGCCAATGCGGTGCACAGGGGTAACTCACGCGTGTCGCGACATCTACAGCTCATGGCTCAAATACAAGGAAAAGTTCGTCACGGCCTGCAGTACATCATGATATGCGGCGTTGCTCATTCTTCTCGTTCACACGAGCAGCGGCGTATTCCTCAACCAGGACGTCATGCCGATGCCGATCGAATACAGACTTCCCTCGCGGTCCGCAGTTACATCCCGATGGGACGACGGAGACAACCCCCCCAGTTGTTTGCCACCGTATCTAAATATACAACTCGCAGAAGACCGTACAGTCAAGCGTAAGCGCAAGGATGCACCAGTACCAGACCAGCTCCCACCGCACAAACGCTTTAAACCTGCCGAGGAAACGGCATCTACCGAGATAGATATTTCAGAGTCATGGTCGATTGCCTCAAGTCGTGCCTCATCTCCTGCCCCAATTCCCGTGCTACAAACAGCTCCGGGCCCCTCAGGGGCATCTGTACCCGACAATGATCAGCGGTCTTGTGCAGCTCCAGTTCCGATTGGCGAGACCCCCACCACGGTGGACGGAGAGCCTGATCGAACTAGCGGCACAGATGCTGAGAGGTGTACGTGGTCAGCTCTGCTTGAAACTTCCTTGACACCTCTGACGCTCGATATTCCTTACCGCTCGAAATATGTGTTTTTAGCGATGGCAATGCGACAGCGTGTGCGGCGCGGGAGCCGCGGGAAGAATACGACCAAGACACGAGAAGAACCGGAACATGCAGAACTGCGCGAGACACGGTCACGGACAAGTGAAGTTGTCAGGTTGAAGCAACAGGTGGACGAAGAGCAGCAGGCACGTGTCTGCTTTGAAGAGGCCCTCCAGGCGGAAAAGAGCGCACACAAGAGCACACGATGTGAGCACATTCGTCCGCTCGACGCTCCGCTCAGCTCAGCGCTCATCACGGACGCACAGCCACGACAGAAAACGCACACAGCGCGCTCAAGAACGAGGTCGACGCCCAGACACGCGAGCGTGCGCGCCTAGAGAGAGATCTGCAGACTGTGTGTGCTGAGCGGGAACAAGCACAAGGTGCGTCCTATAAATGCTTGTATAATAAAGGAGTTGTGGCTTTGTCGTCGTAAGTTTCGTCGAAGAACTGACCACCCAACCCTGTCAGTGCTGCACAGAAACGTAGAAATCGAGCTAGATGCTCATAAAGCGGCGCTTGCGGATGTGTTGGCGCAGCGCGAGAAGCTCGAACGTGTTATCCTACAGACTCAGACGGGTGCGGGAACCGCAAGTAGTGAGCCACACGCACAGATTCAACAATTGCAGCGTGAGCGAGATGCCGCGTTTGAGAGTTTCTACGCAGCACGCGAGGAGGCGCGGCGCCAGGCGGACGCTATACAGGCTTTGACGGCGGCGCAGCAGAACAAGCAAGCACGGCTTCAGCAAGCTCAACACGACATTGCTGCTGTTCGCGGGGAACTCGATGCCACACAAGGAGAGTTGGCTTCTGTGCGCAAGGAACTCGATGCCACACGCAGAGAGCTCGACGCCACACGGAAGACACTCGACGTCTCACACGAGGAGACGAAGTGCCAGGCGGACACCATCGCTGCCATGAAAGCAGAACACGGCGAGCAAGAGGCGCGGTCGAGGCGCGGGCTCGAAGAGTCCAGCAAAAAGTGCGCATTCGAGGTGGCAGCACGCGTTGAGCTAGAGAACGTGCTCGAAAACGAGCGCGCGCAGTTTCAAGCACAGCTGCACGGTGAGTACCGGTATCCTCCTAGTCTCAACCGATAGTAGTGACACTCTAGCCATAGATCTGCACGTACAAATGGACCGCCCGCAAGGCCTGCAGCTGCTGCAGAACGCCCGAATAGCAGAGGAAGCTTGCAGGGTAGCGGAGGACGCCAGGAAGAGCGCGGAGGAGGCGTGCCATGCGGCGCACGCGTCCTTTGAACGTGAACGCCTGGAACACGCGCAGCTGCAGAAAGCGTTCGCGCCGTTCAAGGCGGCTGGTATCGATCCGGTTGTCGTTCCGGCGCTGTTGGAGGCATTTTCCAGGATCGGCAAATTGGCTGACAAGCTCGGGTCGTGATATATCATTGTTTGGTTTGGACTAGCTCACGCTAGATGCACACAGATACACAGGCTGGAACGAACAGACTAGAAAACAAAAACATAGAAACAAAACATTGCATTTCAACGTTTGTATTGGTACACACCGCCGCAGACGGATACGAGACCATTGCAGTATTTATCCACGCCTTTCTTGTACTATGTAGTCTGCTATTTATTGACACCGTTCCGCGCAGCTTCGCGAATGGTTGCCAGCGGCGATGGCACGCGCGCCTGCAACATATGAAAAAGAAGAATTCCGTGGACGTCGGCTTTGTGTTGCCCACGTACAAGGAAAGGTCTTGTGAGCGAAATGAGGTGGCGGCCTCAAGCTACTAATTCAAGACACTCTCACTTCAACCGCCCGAGTAAAATCAAGCCCGACATTGCATAACCTGGCTGTTTCCATCTCTCACACTGGGATTGACGGCGTCGTAATTCAAGAGACATATCGGCAAGGATATTGACATCGATTTGATTGGGTTTTCTAGGGGTCTCGTTTACATAGGTAGATCTCGTCAGAAACACGGAAGATCAATCATCACTGCATAAGACCACACCACATGGTATTCCGCGATGTGTGGTAGGCACTCATCGCCCCATCGATTCCAGATTAATTGTAGTCGGTGCAGGAGTCCTCTACTCCGACTTGGATACCGGACGGGATGTCCGTAATGTCGTAGTTGTACCTGCAATACAAGTCCTCAATCTCAGCGTTGAATCCCTACAGACAGCATTAGGTGTACCAGATGTAGTGGCCCTGCTGGCGACTGCCATAGTTCACGCGGATGCGGCTGCACTGTTAAACATTATCAGACCCCCATGCTAGTAAAGCAAACGGTGAAAATGACCTACAGGCTGCTCGAGGTTGCACGCGTCAGCACCGCCGTGAGGCGGGCAGTTGATGAGGTTGGCAGGATTGCCGGGATCGGTGATGAGAACCTCGAGACCAGAGTCGTCATTACGCTCGACATTGACGGTGGCGGCGGAGGTCGCTACAGCGACGAGAGCGAAGGTGAAGAGAGAAGTAAACTGCATGTTGTTGAAAAGCGTCGCGATTGAGTTGAAGGACTGGAGGGCTTGTTAGCTTGGGTGCTGGGGACTGGGGGTAGGATGTCAAAAGCGAAGGTTTATATACGATTCTAAACACACCAGCCATGGTCAGTCTGTGGGCACAAGTCAGACGAAACGCCACGGAGCGAGCGACCGCCTGTGCCACCTGCACTGGGACTGAATGTGCGCTCGGCAAAGTCTCCGAAATTAGAATGAATTGACACAATGTTCTACGACTGGCGTAGAACAGCGACAGCCCCATCATCCGCCGACATAGCGGGGCGCGTACCGCCCCGCACGTGCATTCCATGTCATCGGACGTGTTAGAGGGTCTGCTGTAGACTGGCATTGCTTTCCGCAAAGCGGCGGTCTTGACAACGAGAAGAGCATTTCTGAACAGATATTATCCACGTCAAATATGCTGACTATGGTCCTGTCAGTGGCTGAGTAAACGTGAACGGTACGAATATTGACGGGCGGCGGAATTGCTGCTCCCACCAAAGCTTCCCTTGCAGGGCGTTCATACGCCTGTATTCGTA
Organism: Ceriporiopsis andreanae CBS 279.92; assembly: GCA_001969225.1. Classification (NCBI taxonomy): domain Eukaryota; kingdom Fungi; phylum Basidiomycota; class Agaricomycetes; order Polyporales; family Meruliaceae; genus Ceriporiopsis; species Ceriporiopsis andreanae. Next base: position 18,309 of record ALYI01003568.1, on the reverse strand, counting down.
TACAATGTGCAGAGTCCGTTCTCGTGACAGTACTTGAAAGCTTGAGCCTCGACCAGGCTGATTGATCTGTTCCGTGAGGGTCGGGGTGAGGAAAAAGGCGCGCAGGCCACAGTTGTACGATGCGCATAGAGTTTGATTGCCAAAGACCGGCAGCAGGCTGCCGTTGGAAGAGACGACTACTCGGTGTGTCCCGATCCGGGCTCATCTTTGAGGCTGCCGTACACAACCATGGCGGTTATCATGCTCAATCGGTGTGCACAAAGGCACAGCTAGATTTACAAGACACAGAGTTCGCATAGGCCTTCCTTCGCGCACTGTCGAAAACAATGAGCGGAGCGTAGCATGAAGGTGGAATTTCAGGCAAAATTAGAAAGAACGCACGGTTGAAGGCAGAATCATGGACGCTAATCATACACGGCTTTCACATTGATAGAAATTCCACGTAATGAAATAGACATCCGAGTCGTGGGCGGTGGGCTTTGTAGTGCCTCTCCGATTCGGACGTGCTGAGGCTGAGCACTGGGGGTTCAAAGCGCCCCAAAGGCGCATCCAGGGAGGTGATAGTTACCGTAATAAAGCATAGACAGGTGTGCAAGGCCTCGGTCAGCGTTCCGGGGGGAAACGTTGCAGTTATTGGGGAGAGTGGTACGAGCAAGCTCGAACCGCGCGGGTGTTCCGCCCAGAACACGGTGTAGCCTATGAGTTAATCAAGGTTTACGTCGACCCTGGGCTCCGTACTTACCGCTAAACCTCCGATCGTGTAGCAGAACAACGATGGACTCGCATGGTCATCGACCACATCTAGCGCACAGTACGCGCCTCTAGATGTCAAGGACATTCCGGGAGCAAGCGCGCGTTATATTCGTACGGTGGCCGTAGACTGTGTAGATGTTGTCGGATCGGCCCCGTTCGTTCCCTGTGAACATCGAACCCGGGCCGCGCCATCTTTGTCACGCTCCGCGCGCGCCAGTATGGATTAATTATTGCCGAATACGCCTTGAATGCACCTCTAGAGTTAGTCAAATGACAACGCCCACTGGCGTCGTAAGTATTACAACAGAAATCTCAAATATAACAGGGCATGCAGTGCGACTCGGAGAAGCTGTGAGCACACGCACCAAAGCCCTTTGATCTTTCCAATGAGGAATGCATAATTGACCGAGGCCGACTTTTCACGAGAGATTCGAGGACCTGGAGGACCTCCTTCAAGGATGCGATCAGCAGACAACGTGGTCAAAGTAAAACAAGTATCGACACGAAGCTAAACATTGAGCCTTGTTGTGCGACTTCCGCTGCCTATGCTATGTTCAACAAGTTCTTGCTGGTAGTAACATTCTAGCCAATACCGATGACATGGCCGGACTGGACGGAGGATTGAACGTGGTCACTGTGAAACGATTCAGCGACGTGACCCGACCGGGTGGCTCACTGCAGAAATTCCCGAATGTACGGGATGCAGTATCTGGGAGAACGGGCCTGCTGTTTTTCGCGACGTTCCTCATTTTTTCGAGCGGCATTTCCCGGGTTCACGTGATGTACCTAGTATCCGGGGGCCGTAGGAGTTCATATAGGTGCCTTATAGGGACCCCATAGTTGGGGCTTGAACGGGACACGTAAAGTACTATCACGCATGAGAATATCGATGCAGAGGCCATAAGGGAAACCCATGTAGCCACTTTGAGCAGATCTTATTTTTATCGCCTCAATTTACAATGTAGACTCCCGCCAATATAATCATTCGTTTCAACCGGTCCCGGCCTGGTACCTATCAGATGCAGCCTAGTAGTCGGTGCAGGAGTCCTCCACCCCAACCTCAATACCAGTCGGAATATTGTTAATGTCGTAGTTGTACCTGAAGACAAGTAAAAAAATCAATATTGTAACTTTGTCAGCGACGAAGTGACTCTGCGACGACATACCAAATGTAATGGCCTCCCTGAGGGCTTCCGTAGTTCACGCGAATGCGGCTGCACTGTCAAGTAGAACAAAAAATACTAATTAGAAGTCCACTCTCGTTGAATGTGCCATGGAAAAAATGCTCACAGGCTGCTCGAGGGTGCACTTGTCGGCGCCACCGCCTGGCGGGCAGTTGATGAGGTTGGCAGGGTTGCCGGGATCGGTGATGAGGGGCTCAGGGACAGCCTCGATGCTGTCCTGCGGGATGCGACGCTCGATATCGCGCTCAACATTGACGTTGGGAGCGGCAAATGCCACAGCGACGAGGGTGAGTGCAAAAAGCGTGGCGGAGAACTGCATGATAGTTAAGAGACAACAGTGGTTGGTTCGGTAAGAAGTATGCGGTGGAAGGTTTCCTCGCTGAAAAGCTGGGGCCTGGAGAAAACTGGACAGGCAGAACAGGCCTATATATGTTGCCCACGCCTGACGCTAAACGACGGTGAATCTTGATATTGTTTGCCATTTTCGACAGGTAGCGGTAACCGTGCAGCGTGATCCGTGTACTGCAAGACGAGTGAGCAATGCGACATCTCAATTAACATGCTGATTGAGCTCACCGCCCGACATAAAGGACCCCATAATTTGTTCTGCGGGCAGAATTGACGCACTACAACGTCCGTGGAGCATCGGGACTGTCGTACCAAAGGAAATTAGAGAGAAGCGTGAAGTGGATTCCCCTCTCGTCCTAAGGCATGCGCATGGAACGTGCATTGCCTCCGCCACTCTGAAAAAAGCGACGCCGAATTAGGAAAGGCGGGCATCAAATCGAGACAGAGAGGGTATTTAGAGTGCATAGGTCATGGTCGAACACAAGGACGCAGCACGACGAACGTGTAGACGTCGTCGAAGCTCTCGGCACCCAAACTCGCATGCGAGTAGGATAGTCAGCAGGTTTTGCAGGGATCACGCCGCCGAAGGTGGAGGTGATTACTCACTGATCTGCTGTCTAATTGTGTCGAATTAGCAAGCGTTTCTTCCGTCCTGAGAACGTTACGTACCGCTGAAGGAGTTGTGCGTTTACTCTCAGACCCCAGTCGCGCCGCGGTTTCATTAGTCACATGTTAGACAAACGCGCTCTGGTCGGTATGTCTAGAATCATGTCGAGAGCGGGCGCAACATTTCGTCCTGGCGATGTTTACATCGGGAGAAAGTAGGAGATAATGTTGATATCCGTCCTTCTTCTGTCTGCAAGGCGCGGACGCATTCGTCACGGCCAGGGTCTCATGGCTAAAAAGCCCATTTCAGTGTCATGGTTGAAACACTGAACGGTACATGCGGGAAGTACACCGGCTGTTCAGGAGACGGCAAGCCACTGGAAAGGTCACGCGGAATTATCGACCTTCGGCATGTGGCGCTTGTACAAGTTATAGAGAGAGTGCGTATATGCATATTAGAATGAGGCCGAGACTCTGTAGGTGTGAGTCGTGACGCTCCACTTACTAGCAAAATAAACTAGCTTTCTTCTGTTTACGGGTGGTCTCTCTGCTACCAAGTCAGTTCGAGGGCCGTGCGAGTAAATATAACTCACGGCCTGTGGTCTCGACCTCCTATGGCGTTCCGAACAGTGGTCAGGGTTCTTGCAGGGATTGTTCGATAGGAGTACTGTGCTCGAAACTATACTCGAAGACATCACATGCGAGGAAGTCGCTGGAAGAATGTCCGTGCTATACTACAGATGTCAATACGCAAGTTCTTACTGACTTCCAAACCATCCGATGTGCTGTAGCGAGTTCGTACCACCATCAGTCATGCGACAGCTTTGCCTGCCAGCCGCCCAATCCTCGAAAAAGCTTCCAGCAGCGCTGGAACAGTGGTTGGATCAACGCCAGTTGCTTTCAGTGGGGCAAATGCCTGTTGCAGCTCCAGGTGTGCCGCGCGTTCACGTTCGAGAGAAATTTTGAGCGCTCTACTGGCGTCTTCCGCTTTCGTCCTGGCTTCGACTGCGGCCTGCAGGGCTGCCTGACGGGCTTGGTCCTGTGCGATAATCGCCTCCACTTGATTCTCCTGCGCCTGAAAGGCCACCGCCTGCTGTTCCAGTCGCTGTCCAAGCTGTATCCGATCTTGCAACGCGTCTGCGATGAATCTAGGGTCTGACTGATCGTCTGTCTGTGCGCGTAGCTCTGCGTTTGCGTCACAATCACGAGCGAAGTAAGATTTCTGCGGTACTTTTACTCACCATCGAGCTGCGTCTGGAACTGTGCACGCTCGCTGTGGATTAGGTTTTCCAAAGTCACGCGATTCGCCATCTCGTACGTCAGCGCCGTAGTGTGTTTGTCGAGTTCGTGCTGGAACCTTGTTTGTTCCTCCTGTCGTGCTCGTTGCACTGCGGTGCTCATAGTCTCCTGGTGGTGCGAAACAGCGTCGGAATAGCGCCGTGCCTCCTTGCGCGCATCGTCGAGTTCACGCTGCAATTGCTGGACAAGCGCTCGCTGGTCCCATTGTGCCTGCTGGACAGTTGCCTCCGTAGCTTCGTGGTGCTGTGCTATGATGGCCGCCTGGCGCTGCATCTCGTCACGAGCAGCGTCGGCGTCGTGCTGCAATTGCTGAACCTGTGCCTCCTGCTCCTGCCGCGCGTGGCGGACTACCGCATCCATGTTCTGGTGGTGTTGTGCGATGGTGACCGCCTGCGTCTGCAGTTTCTCACGCGCAGTGCGCAATGCCTGCTCCAGCTGGTTGCGTCGCGACAGCGCATCTGCGAGCACAACCTTTTGGGCGTCCTGCTCGGCCTGTGACTTCTTGCGTAGCACTATTGGGCGTTCAGTTCAAAGTCTTTCAATGGCGGGCGAAGATCGCCTCTATCACTGGACGTACCTTGGATTTGCTCCCGCTCGGCTCGCGCGGACTCCAGGTACGTCTGCAGGCGGGCGCGCTCGTACGTCAAGTCGTTGGCCTCCTTCCGCAAGTCGCTGACCACCATCTTTAAATCGAAGACCTCTTTCCTCAAGCTTTCGCACTCGATCGCCCTCGCCGCTTCAGACACGTGGTCAGACCCTGAGCCATGACATGACTACCGACCGTCAAATAGTGAGCACTTACACAAAGTTTTCTGATTCTGTAGCCTTGCTAGCTCAAGGACTTTGTCTGCAAGGGCACGTGCTTTCTTCTCGTCGTCGAGCTGTTGATTCAATCGCGCATACTCGTGCGTCTCTCGTTCATCCGTTTGAACATCACGACTTGTCATCGCGGTTTTCCGAGTTTCCTGCGGAGACCGAGTGCTGTCATAATCTTCTAGTAATGTTGCAAGACGATCTTTCTCCTCGTGTAGCTCCTGCGAGGTAGCCAGTAGCTGGACATACTTTTCTCTCAAGTCTGTAGCGAGGCGTTAACCATGAGCGCATAGCAAATAATATGTATCAATGATCAGGCCGCTCACCAGTGACGACTGTCTGACTCGTCTCCAGTGCGGCTTTCAGGTAGTCACGATCTGCAACTTTCAGCTCTAGCTCCCTGCGGCGTACCTCCCCTTTCTGACGCTGGTGAGCGGCGTTCTGCAGCTTTGCACGCAGCAACTTGAGCACTGTGAGTATGCGCATCATTCACAGAATTGATGGCGCTTAGAACAATTGTATCGCGAACGAGCATGATGATTGAACGACGAGACGTACATTGAGCATCAGTTTTTCCTGTCTGGCGCATTGGATCAGCCTGGGCCTCCGCCAGCTCGATGGCTGCCTCCTCCGTAGCAGGCAAATCCGCGCCGGTTATTTCTGCAACGACGGCGTTCCTCTCGTCATTGAGTCGTGTCGTATCGCGTTCGTACTTCGCCTGCAGCGCTTCGATCGAAGATCAGAAAACGAATGGTGAAACGGTGAAGGCTCATCTTCGCTGAACCGTAAAGGCAAAAACTTACTAGTAAGCAGCGCACTGCATTTTTCCAGCTGCTGCGTGAGGTGTGTGCACTCGGTGCGAACATCTTTGAGCTCCATCCGCTGTGTGTGGTAATTCTGGGCCATGTACGTAAAGCGGCGCATCCGCTGGCGCACCACTCTGTCACTAAGCGCTAAATGTATATCGCCTGTAGTGAGCTAACGGCACAGATCCGGATTGAACAGAGGCGTACAGGTGTTATCGTCAGTACTGGTCTCGCCCGGACGTGGATCGGTCCCCGGGACAATTAGAAGCGCGTTAGGTGCTATCGACCCACTCCTGGTGGTCGCAGGTGTCTGTGATGGATCCGTGACTGGTTGTAGTGCCGGAGCCGGAGACGGGGCACTCGATGAGGCGCAACTAGATGCAACGGACGACGACCCTGACATCTCAACTTTTGTGGTCGCCGTTGCTTTCTCAGCGGGTTTGAGGCGTTTCTGTGGCGGAAGCGGTGCTGGTACTTGTGCTGGCGGATTCTTTCGTTTCTTTTTCTTCTTCTTTGCCGTGGCTGAAGGGTCTTCGGTCTGCTGCTGCTGTTTTTGCGACTCCGACTCGTTGTTCTGGTTTGCAGGGTTGTCTTCGTTATCCCATAAGGACGTGACAGTCTGACGTGGGGGGCGCGTGTAGTTGAACGGCACCGTCAAGGCGGTCTGATCTAAAAAGGCGCCGCTTGGTACGATAAATCAGTGGCCGCTTTTCAGGCCACAGCTGGCATAAACGCACTGTTCCTTATACCTGAGTGATGCACTGTAGATGCCGCCTGATTTACCTGTCGGCATGAAGTTCGAGCACGTCGTGAGACTCACATGAGATGCCAATCATACGTATCCTGACAGTAACGAGGTGCGAAGGACGCAAGACTTCTGAGATGTTGCTGTGCTGTCTGAGAGAGAAGCATCGGGATGAGATGTCGATAAGTAATTAGGGTCACCAAACAAGACGGCGGGCAGCGTACCGAGTATGCCGCTACGACCCACATCCACCTAGCCGTGCCCGTCTTCCACATGATGTCAAATGCAGACGGCTTTTTGGCGAGTTCGTCTGGCAGACCCAACGCGAGCAGATCTTTCTGTACCTCGGTCATGTGCACTGCCTCCATATCCGAATCGGGGGCGGACTCGTTAGACATCATCTCAGACGCGCGTTTGCCTTTGTACCGAATGACTACCTCGATTCGTAGATTGACTGGAGGTTGTGGGGGAGCAGCCATAGCGAACGTAGCGGTTCGTCGCGGTGGGTGGAGGAAAGCAAGCAAGTTGGTTTCGCGTCGCCGCCCGGGTAATTAGTTTTCGCACGCTCACGGCAGGACCCCGAACCTCCCGAGACTCCGAGACTCCAAGGCTCTGTCCTGTAATACAAGCACATCAGTGGATACTTATAGATGATTTTGGGAACGTTCCGTCGTGTGTGATCAAAGTTTTTGACATCAGTACCGCGACATCATTACATTGCATATGTCTCAAACTTGAGAAACCGATTCAGAGGGCTTCCACTTTGAGAAACATGGATGGATGGAGAGAGTCTTTCTCGACACTGGGGAAGACAACGTTCGCAAAATTCCAGTATACTGGCTTGTCTGAAGGCAGAAACTTGAACGACTCGAGGAGGATAGAAAGGACAACCTCTGTTAGGGAGAGAGTAAAATAAGTGGTAGCTGAGACGATGATGTGACCGTGAGACGCACTCATCTCGAGCTGTGAAAACTTGAACCCGCTGCGGAAGTATCAGCATCAGGCTTAAAAATTCTATACGGGTACTGACATGCATGCCCTGCTCCCGCCGAGGAAGGTCATGCTATGACACGATTAAGCATACAAAAACCTTTGACGGTCGAGAGACGTGGCGTACAGATTGGAATACACTCCAGGGATGCGTGCCTCTTTCAGCGTCTCAGGCGGAGGCACAAGCCACCGCTCAGGTTTCCACTCGTTCGCGTCGTCACCCCATATCCCCTTGTTGATATTGCTCAACCAGTTGCCAGTGGTGACGAGCGTTCCACGCGGGACGAAGATTTCGGTGATCATGTTCCCGTCCCTCCCCTCCATGGGCTGCGAGAGGGGCATAATGATGTCTTCGACGGTTCTGCGCGAGATATTCACGATGCATTTAGCGATGGTAGGAGTACCACAGAACTAAATGGTGCTTACTCGCGGTGCGACACAGGCACAGGCGTGTATAGGCGAAGCGTCTCGCGGCAGACCGCGTCGAGGAAGGGCAGCGCAACGAGCGCATCGTATCCAATGTCCTGCCCGTCTCGCGCCTCAATGATTTCGCGGCGGAGCTTCTCCTGTACGTCCGGGTGGTGCGCCAACAGGTGCAGGATGCGTGTCAAGGCGTTTGAGGTCGTGTCCATGGCGGCGAGGACGAAGGTTCTGTAGACAGCGGAAGCCAAAGCCATACTGAGACCAGCAAAAGCCGACATGCGGGCGGTGCTTACGACATCTGTGCAATCACCTCCGCCTCCGGAAGTTTGTCCTCGCTCGACGCTTCCATATTCGCTTTCACTGTGAGTGCACAATATTGTCAGATATACGGAGATACAAAGGGCACACATCTAGACCGGGTAACACGCACGTAAGATGCTCATGATGTCCTTTCCCTGGCCGACTTGCTGTTTCACAGCCTCATCGCCACTGAGAAACGCCGCTTTTTTAGCCTCGTAAACGCTACGAGAGCCTGCATCCAGCGTGTCCGCCACGGCTTTCAAGCGCCGGAAGTTGCGACTGGGTACAAGGCATGCTAAGATACGGCGGAACCATGCAGGGCCGAGGAATCGAGCGTAAGGTGCGAGGCGCTGCCACGTGCGGCTCTCCGATTGTGCAGGCCTGCACGTTTATCGAGCGTGAAATGTAGAACATATTAGCGAATTAAATGTCAGTAATCATAAATCGAAGTGACACAGTATACAGAAAGCGCACTGGAGTGTTTTGAGCGCGTGACCGTACGAGTCCTGCATGTCCTCCGTGAGGGGGTCAAAGGAGTACCCCAAGCCTCCTTGTCCGATGAGTTCGAGCGCCGCACGGCCCATCCAAGCCAGTACGTCCACTTCGCCAGATCCACTGCGTACTTGGGACTTCACTGCCTTTCGAAGCTGAGAACAGACAGGTGAAACAATGGATAGCAACGAGCGTGCCATGTTCACGTATGCAGATGCACCAGAAGATCAGAACGTACTCGGTGCATGGTCTCGTAAAATATAGGTGTGATTGATCGCATATGTGCGATAGAAAATACGGGGTTCATCGACTTGCGTTGAGGGGCGTGGCGCTCAGCTGTAGAATACGAAGTAATGATGAATTGCGTATCATACAACGAGAGACCAAGCTCGTACACACCTGTAGTTGACAATATACCAGGACCCAGAAGAAGCTGCCTTGTACTGTCAGCGAAAATGGTAAACGGGCAAGTCAGATTGAGGGTCAATGGATTATGAATGTGAGGTACACTTACGCCAGTGTGAACGGTGCCCGTTCATAGACATACTGGTCCTTGACGACGACGCTGTGCAATGCTTTAGGGTCGAAGACGTAGAGCGCACGTTTCTGTGGTGTATTGCGCATATACACGTGCTGTAAGCAGATGAAAACACTTAGCATGACAAAGCACACTTACCCCGAGCATCTCCCTGAACATGCAGACGGGGCCGTAGTTCTCACCAATCATCTTGTGAAATGCCCACGCATCATGCCTATGGAAGAACTCTGTCAAGCTACCTACAAATCATTGTATTATAATCGTTAGTACGGCCATACCGACTGCGTAAGCGACCTACCTTTCAAAAACGATGTCGGTGGCGGACCAGGAATGTTGTCCAATGGAGACCGAACAATGTACTGACGAAGGGACTTCCAGGCCACCCACAGGATGCCAAAAACAACGGCGGCCTGGGCCGCTGTAATGGAGAGCATGTCGAATACGATGGACTCGATACGGGAAGAAGGAAGGGTGCATCAGCACCGTGCATCGTAACCCATCTTTATACGGTCAGCTATTCCCCGAGAATGCCTGGAGCCTCCTCAAGGTTTGTGTTCGAAGCTCGCATGCATCAAATGCCGTGCTTGTGCTTGTACGCATCGTCCTGTTGGTCGAATTATGGAGAAGCTTGAAATAGTGTGTGAACACAGGCACGCGCCGCAGTGTGTGAAAGCAACGCACCGGGAACTGTAGTGGACGCGAGAGCACGCCCGACTCCACGCGCATGCAACGAAGTCCAAGTCAGCGGGCCGCAGAGTCCCACACACTTTTGAGGATGACGCATCGGAAGTTGCGGATGGGCTCTGTCCGTGCCATGCTTCGGGAAGAGCTAGCGGATACGACGGCAGATGCACAGTTCCCCAATCAGCGAGTGGGACGATCCTGCATATTTGCATTCATAGGATAACATGTAGTAACATGTTTCGTCGAATGCACCAAAGTCTAGGCTTGCGCGCTTACTCGGCGCGGTGGATAGCTTCTACTTTGAGAACAAGAGAGGGAACAGACGAGTCTTTTTCTGTGGTGGGGAAGACGATGGTCGAGAAGTTCCAGTATGTGGGTATATCAGACGGCGAGAATCTGAACGACTCCAATAAGATGAAAAGAACAACCTCTGTAGGGACATTAGTGAGTAGCGTGTTGATCTAAAGTGTTGATGATACACACTCATTTCGAGTTGAGCGAATTTCCAGCCGCTGGGAAAAGAAAGAGTTAGCCTAGGCACCCGTGTTCTGACTATGTACCCACATGCACGCCCTGCTTCCGCCAAAGAACGACATGCTACAACATCCAATGAGCTCAAGTGAACGGTAAATGAACAAAATATTGACACGCACAGGTTGGCGTAAGTACCTGGAATCCGCGCCTCCTTGAGCGCCTCCGGTAGCGGTGCGAACCACCGCTCTGGCTTCCACTCGTCCGCGTCGTCACCCCAAAGCTCTTTATTGATGTTGCTAAGCCAATTGCCCGTGATGACAAGCGTTCCACGAGGAACAACGATTTCGGTGATCGAGTCCCCGTTTACGCTCTCTAATGGTTTTGAGAGAGGCATGACAACATCTTCCACCGCTCTGCACGTAGCACGCGGATCTTCGTGAGCCCCCGAGGCAATCAATGGAGAACGTAGAGATACTGCTTACTCGCGATATGACACTGGCACAGTCGGGTATAGACGCAGAGTTTCTCGGCAGACCGCGTCCAGGTAGGGCAGCTTGACGAGCTGATCATACGGAATGTCCTGCCCTGCACGCACGTCTACGATCTCGCGCCTCAGCTTCTCCTGGACATCAGGGTGGTCCGCAAGAAGATGAAGGGCGCGTGCCAGAGCACTGGACGTGGTATCCATTGCGGCGACGACCAATGTCCTGAGAAGAGGAATTATGTTCTTGGAGTTCGAGGTTGAGACAATGAAGCTCTTACGACATTTGTCCGATAACTTCTTCTTCCGTAAGTTTGTCGTCCCCTGATGCTGCCATGTTGGCTTTCACTAAATACTCTTCCAATCAGACTGAACACAGGGAGTAGTGCGGAAGAAACGCTTACGGAGTATGCTCATGATGTCCCTCCCATGACCGATCTGCTCCTCAAGCGCCTCGTCGCCTCTCAACAGTGCACTCTTCTTGGCCTCGTAAATACTTCGGGAGCTCGCGTCCATGGTGTCTACGATCTTCTTTATGAGTTGGAAATGGGGATCGGGCACGTAACCGGCGAGAATACGGCGCAACCAAGCTGGGCCGAGTAAGCGGGCATACGGCGCAAACATGAGCCACAGGCGACTTCTTGCCATGGCTGGCCTGAAGAGATAAGTTCAAAATCAGCAATTAGGACAAGGAACTGAACCAGGTCGTACTGCAGCATTTTCAGCGCGTGCCCGTACGAATCCTTCATGTCTGCCGTGAGTGGATCGAAGGAGTAGCCGAGTCCGCCCTGCCCGATCAGTTCCAACGCGGCGCGGCCCATCCACGACAATATGTCCACGTCGCCAGATTCGCCACGAATCTGGGCCGTGACTGCATCCCTGAGCTGGAGAGAATAATTTTAATCACCATGTCTTCACAAATGCACGAAGGAATACGTACTCGATGCATGGTCTGATAGAATATTGGTGTCATGTAGCGCATATGCACGATAGAAAAAACGGGGTTCAAAGACTTCCGTTGTGCGTAGTGTTGCTCAGCTGTAAAATGAGAACGTGCTTTGATCACGTCGACTCTGATTTCATACCTGTAGTTGATAATATCCCCGGACCTAGAAGGATTTGGTTTGTACTAGGGCGAACCCGGCTCAGGTAAGTACTACAAGTATCTAGAGAACTAAACAAACACTTACGCGAGTATGAATGACGCCTTCTCATATGCATACTGGTTCTTGATGGCAATGCTATGCAACGCTTTCGGGTCGAACACGTAGAGCGCTCGTTTCTACGGTGCACATGCGAGTTCTTGAGGATGTGTCAAGCAGACAAAGACCGCGCGCGCACTTACACCAAGCATTTGCCTGAACATGGTCACAGGGCCATACGCCTCGGCATTCATTTTGTGGAACGCCCACGCATCATGTCTGTGAAAGAACTGTGGCAAATTCCCTGAGTGTTCACAGTCAGTGTCGCACGCAAGTTAGCGACATGCATCGCATGATACTGACCTTTTAGTAGCGATGCGGCCGGTGGACCGCGTATGTTGTCAAGTTGCGAGGGAACGATGTACACTTTGAAATAATGCCATGTGCCCCAGATGATGCCGACTATGAAGGCCACTTGAAGGACGAGTGCGATGTCCATGGTGCGGCTGGAGGACGGCAAGATTGGCAGGTCCCTTTATATGAACAGCCTGAAATTCCTCTGCCAGGCCCATCATCTGATACACGTTCCTTGAAGCGCGTCTGGCGGGCAGTTGAGTTCAAGTTGCTGCCTGCGTGAGCACCAGGTAGATAGTGCGCAGAACCCGGTCATACTGCGCGACTTACATGTACCAAGTAGATTTTTGACCCATGGATTACAGCGCAGCTTCACCGCCGCTGAAAGAGAGGGATAGGCACAAGATGTGAGAGAGAAAGAGCGCGACACCGTTGCGCGGATCCGGACGCCGCTTAGTCATCACAGCAGGCGCTACTACAGTATTACGGCGCTAATAGCCTATGCTGGTTTATCTTCCTCCTCCTCCTCTTGTGGCCTGTCTCTTTTCTCAGAGGGCGATCTCACGAAGTTCTCTGATATCTGATATTTATTCGTATTGTAGTCAGACTCGCCCCGGGACCGTTTGCAGTTTCTCTAGGCCTGTCAGCCAACAGTCAGCGCGGCTCAGCATCCGGTGCGGGACTATCATATCATTGTGGACTGACTGCATGACCAGCAACCGCACAATCAACCAATCAACGAGCTCAGAACTAGGGAAGCGCCGACGCCGTCGGCCGAGACCTTGCTTGAAGATTTTCTTTAGCGCTGGCATTGTTCTTTCGTTCAACTTACTATACAATGCTGGTTTGAACGATTGAACACCTGCTGCGAATAGATATGCATCGTCTCGCTCGACGGATACTTGGTGCTCCCATGGACACGACGTCTACCGTCGCGCGCGGCTTCACATGGCGCGGATGTCGCGCATAGCATCACAGCTGGTAAGCACAGAATAGCGGCCAGCGAGTTTCTAGGTTGTGTGGCTGTAGGCGAAACACTTACAGTATCACTCCTGTTGACAGAATCGGGGGCGGGCGGGCGCGCGCCCCGCGCGCCAGCGTGCGCCGGGTCTGCGGTCGTGATCGAGAGAGCTGAACAGCCTCGTCCAAATGCGTATTATCCGCCGCCCCTGTGGTTTCGTATGACTAGTGGTCGTTACAGCAAAGTGCGTGCACCATCTTCACTCACCTTTCACGATGACTGAACTGACCTCTGATCTCTTGAACATTCTGACTACAGTCGAAATCTATTCTGTGATCGGCGACAGGCTCAAACCGCCACGCGGGCATCGCGAAACGAAAGCACCTCTGTGCGAATGGATACTTTCCAACGCGCCGGCTGACTTACATGGCGAACTGTTGGCTGCCTGTCAACAGAAGATCGACACAAACCGACGAGCGGATGTCGACAGAAAGCGCCGACGTAATGAAGCACAACGACAGCGCCGGCAAGCACGTCGACTCGATGAGAACGAAGAGGCAGAGAAGCGAGACATAACGAAATTCCTCGACTTGCCCACCGATGCGGAGACGAAGGAATGTTACCGCCAGTTCTACGAGGCGACTGGAAACGCAGCGCTGGAACAGAAAGTCTGTGGTGTGTGTGCACGAGAAGTCGGGGTGCGCGAGGCCAACGTGAAGGTACGGCGGCTCGCCGATCTACCGAACTCGGAGCGTCTCGTACCTCGCGAGGCCCACCCCGCACACACGTTATACGACGGACGGTTATTGGAGCCCGCCGGAGTGACGGTAGACGAATGTGGAGACGTCGCGGTTAACGTATGCGAGAAGTGCTTTACCGACTTGAAGAGAGCAGAGTCGGGACCTCCTGTCCTCTCATTGGCAAATAACCTCTGGGTTGGGCCGGTGCCATGGGAGCTGGAGGTACTAACCCTCCCGGAACAGCAGCTCATCTCGCTGCTGTACCCGCGGGTGTACGTATTCAAGCTTTTCCCGAAGGACCCGGGTTTTCACGCCAAACCGGAGTCTCTACAGCGCGCAATGAAGGGAACGGTCAGCACATACGATCTCGACGTCGAAGGCGCAGCTTCCATGGCAGACGGCAAACTGCTGCCCCGCCCATTGGCAGTGCTGTCTTCAATCATTTCAGTGACATTCATCGGTAAAGGGAAGCTGTGTAAACAGTGGCTGAGGAACACGTTCCGAGTGCGTCGGCACGCAGTGCTACGCGCACTACGGTGGCTGAAGGAGAATAACCCGAAATATTACGGCGACATCAGTATCAGCGACGAGCTGATAAGGAGTCTCCCAGAGGATGATATCCCAACAGAGATTACGAGTCTCATCCGACAATCTGAGGACACTGGCATCGTCGATCAGGAAAGCGCAGGATATGTACCTGTTGATGAAGCCCTCCCTGGTGCGTCCTCGTTTTTTGTTCTGCGTGAATTTAAGGCCCAGGACTGACAGGACTGTGCAGATGCCGAGAGAACTGGTCGCGAAGCAGGCGGTCGTGCTCATGAGCATCGTAACACGGACGGCGGACCAGAAACGTCGGGTATGTCTTGTTGCTTCTCAAAGTAATACTGGAATCAATAACTCAAAACGGCACATATGTAGGTTCTGCCAATAGTACTGAAGCAGCGGAAGTGATCCCTCTCCAGGTCACCGGTACTGTTGACACCGATCTCACAAAGTTGACCAGTGACGAGATGATGTTATGGGGTCTAGCAAACTTATGGAAACAAGATCGAGAAGGTGGTTACGCCATCCGACATGGCGCACGGCCGGTCAGCGATTTTGGAAGACCACCTCGAGGGTCAGGCGCGAGTAATGCGGACACGCAGCGTACAGGCAACTTCTTCGAAAAGGCATTCCCGTGCCTCTACCCGTATGGCTGTGGCGGTATTGAAGCCGAGCAAGACACTACGGTCAGCTTTCGCGAGCACGTCCGGTGGTCTTTGCAGCACCACGACCGCCGTTTTCGTAAGCACGAATCGTTTCCATTCGTCGCTTTCGGCATAGCACAGCGGAGGGAGGCTCTCGGCACTGCTAGAGTCCAGATGCGCCGTCACGATTTCGAGCGAGACGCAGCGATCATGGCGACAATCACGCCTGATAAGTTGGCTCGAGCTGCAAAAGAGGAAGAGCAGCACCAGCAAATCAGTGATCCCGCCGTTCGTCTCCTTCGTCAACACGTCCACGCTGCCACAGCACGGATGGCCGGCTCAGATGAAGCACGACAACAGCTGCGTAGCCAAATTTGGTCCACGGTTCTGAAGCACGGTCCGCCATCGATGTGGATGACATGGAACCCGAGCGATACACATGACCCTTTGGCGCAGGTGTTTGCGGGCAAGGACATCGACTTGGACGAATTTATAGCGACCCTCGGTCCAGACGTCGACGAACGCGCGGCCACGATCGCTAGCGATCCATATGCGGCCGCGAGGTTCTTCAAATTCATCGTCAACACTATTCTTCAGACACTTTTGCAGGTTCAGATCACCAAGTTCAAGGTGAAGAGCGGCAAGGGAGTGCTCGGCGAGGTCAGCGCGTACTTCGGGACGGTCGAATCGCAGGGTCGCGGTACTCTGCATCTCCATATCCTTCTTTGGCTAAAAAATGCGCCGAGTGCGGATGAAATGTTGGAACTGCTGAAGGACGACACCTTTCGCGACAAAGTGAAGGCGTATATCCACGCGAATATTCGCGCGTACATTCCAGGCTTCGAAACAGAAGACAGTGTCAAGCAGATGCCGAAGCGGAAGGACATCTCCTACAACCGACCCCCGATGCCAGGTACAGACACGTACGACGCAGACCTGCGGGAATTCGAGGCGAAGGTCGCCCGAGCCGAGCAGGTGCACACATGCAACGCACGGCGATGCCTCGTTCCTAATAAGGCGGGACGACTGGTGTGCAAACGCAAGGCACCATTTCAATGCGCTGCAGGGGACTTCATCACAGAGAATGGAGAATGGGGTCCAAAGCGGCTGTACGGGTACATCAACGCGTGGAACCCAGCTGTTCTCGTCAACGGGCGGTGCAATAACGACGCTAAGTTCCTGACTAGCGGTGTAGACACCAAGAACATTACATTCTACATTACAAGCTACACTGCGAAGAAGCAAGGGAAGAGCTACAACCTCTCAGCCCTTATGGCCGAAGGGTTCGCGTATGATGCCGAGCATCAAGAAGCTGCTTATGTCGACGACCTTCGAGAGCGGCAGCGTCTGTTACTGTTTCGGCTGGTGCACACGGTCAATCGCCAGCAGGAGCTCGCAGCGGTCATGGTGATATCGTACCTTATGGGGTGGGGAGATGTGTACAAGTCACATACATATTCCGTGCTATACTGGTCAAGTTTTGTGGGTGAAATCATGCGCAAATTCCCGAACCTGCGTCCGGGTGCTGCGTCACAAGGGTGAGGCTATTCGCTTATGATCTGTGTCATCGAGGCTGAACTGGATCTCTAGCGGGCACGTCGCGGAATCAGCTGATCATAACGCGCAGACGGAAGATCACACCAACGACGAGGAAAATGGCGACGAGGTTTCAGCGACCGAGAGTGGCGACAACGCAGCTGCTGCGGGTTTGACGTCAGACGAGCATGTTAGTGAAGAGGACAGCGCACACGAGGTAAGCTGTTATCAAATAAAACAGCGCTGTTGGCTAAGCATGTTTGTAGCAGACAACGGATGGCAACAATGAACTGGTCACCCTTGCAGTGGGCAGCGGCGGACAAATGATAGCAAAGAGCCAAGTGACAGATTACAGCCTGCGAGGGGACGCATTAGAGCAGTGCAACGTGTTGGATTTCTTCGGGAATACCTACGAGGAAACTATATCGGAGCGCGATCGAGCAGCCGAGGCCGATGGGCAAGAGAACGACAATGGCGAGCTCAATGACCCCGAAGATGATATTGATCAGGGAGGACCTCGACGCACCAGAGGCAGAAAGCGCAACCTCCGTGTGAAGTATCAAGAGCGCCATCCTAGATCAGCCGAGAAGCAACGTGTTGTACGATCGGCGCAGCACAGAAATCTGCCAAATGTCATTGGCCGTTTCTTCACGCGGCGAGATGACCCCTCTACATACGCATTTTACTGTGCATCAATGCTCACTCTGCTCAAGCCATGGCGGGATTTGGAGAACGACTTGAAGTGTCCAGAGCAGTCATGGGCGGACGCCTTCGAGGAGTTCATGCAGTTGCACGCACCGGACGATGCAGCATTCATCTTGTCAGGTATCCAATACTTTCACGATTGCTCAGCAGCAGCCAAAGCGCGGCGAAATGATCACGGCGACATTCCATACGACGACAGTGTAGGGCCATCGCGGCTAGCAACTTCGGCGGAGTTCTTTCACCAGATTGGCGAGGACGTAGCAACTGCGCCAAACACAGAATATAGTGAGGCAGGTTTAGCAGCCCTTCTCGCTGAGCAGGTCCCGCGGAAAGAGAAGATCCACGCACAGATTGCAGTAGAGATCGCGAAGTCCAATCACATCTTCACGGACGAAAGCGACAACTGGAATGTGCGACGGAACTCGTGTGCGGGCCCTGCAACAGGTGGCGAGCTGGCTCAGATGGCAGACTGGAAAGCGCAGATGAGGCGAGACGTCTACGCCCAGAACCGCGATCACGATATCATCTTGGAAGAAAGTGATGAAAGCGACGACGAGGCCGCATTGGTAGAGCCTCTCTCCGAAGAGGCACCCATGGACGGCACATTTAGTGGCCCTGCAGCGGCACCTGAAGTATCCATTCTCGCACCAGAAGCATCCATACCTGCAGCCGATCCAGCGATGCTCAACGAAGAACAACACCGAGCGTTTGATATTGTCTCGTGGCACTTAGATCAGACACTGGCGGG